>WJFB01003275.1:0-13918 GCA_009870185.1 Pygmarrhopalites habei | reverse complement strand
ATGCAAACATCTGGACATGCATGGACATGTCTTTTTTTCAGTTTTTTCTCTCTTTCTCTCATTCTACTCATCCAACTTGTATCATCCAAACTATCCTCTTTTTTATAAAGCGAAATCATGTATTCACAATTTAGTTTGCGCGAAATAATAATATTGCTTCTGATTAAGCTGCAAAAAAATCAAAGAGAATATTGGATACATTCAATAAATTTAGTAAGGGATACTTTAGGCGATCATATCAAAATTGATATGAAATATAAGAATTATCCAGACAAATTCAAAAAAGAGACGAGGTGTACCCCTACACAATTTGATGTGCTACTCAATCTACTAGCACCGTACATGGAAAAACAATCAAGGAGAAAATCAATATCACCCCGTATTCGGCTCTACATTACACTAAGGTGATTTTTCATTAGACACTTAATTCTCGATCTTTCATTTTGTATTTTTTTGTACACTTATGCATAATAACATTAGTACAACTAATGACAGTGTATAGTATATATAAATTCTTGGGTCACGGAGCGTCTTTACAACAATTGAGTGACTCTTTTTGTGTTGGATATTCTACTGTGTGTTCCATAGTCAATGAAACTACCGGAATAATTTGGAAACTGATGCAGCCAATTTATCTAAAGCCACAGAAAATAGCAGATTGGGAATTGATTTCTGAAGACTTCGACAAATATTGGAATTTTCCAAATTGCATTGGGGCATTAGATGATAAACAAGTAGTTATTCAAAAACCAGAGAACTCAGGTTCTGTTTTCTATAACTACAAAAACCTTTAGTATTAATCTAATGGCAATATGTGATGCAAACTATCGGTTTACTGCAATTGACGTGGGTGCTTGCGGGCTACAAAATGACAGTGGAGTTTTTCGAAAATCATCATTTGAGAAAAAATTAATCAACGGGGGTGACTTAAATAACCCCATCGAAAAATGTTTACGAAGTAGTGTGTTGGAAGTTCCACATTTTGTCGTAGCTGACGAAGCCTTTCCCTTGTCCCCACACATATTAAAACCGTTTTCCGGAAATATGGATGAACATCACAAAAGGATTTTCAACTATCGACTCTCAAGAGCAAGAAGGACTATTGAAAATGCATTTGGCACTTTGGCAAGCAGATTTCGCATTTTCAGAAATTCTATCATTGCCCACCCTAAAAATGTGGATTACATAATTAAAGGTACATTAACTTTCATTCACCAATATCTAGTGATCCAGAAACATGCACACACTATTATATTCTCCTCCACACACACACTATCATCTCACCCCCAAAGAAATGTGAGGATACAGACACAATGTGTGGAGGAGGAGGAGGATATAATAGTGTGTGTGTGGAGGAGGATATAATAGTGTGTGTGGAGGAGGAGGATGATGAGATGATAGTGTGTGTATATTATACTTTTCAGCGGCATGTGTGTTGTACAATTTTTTGCGAACGTGGGATATGAATGAAAACTCTGACCATTATTTCAACCCTGAGTCACTTGAACGAGAAACCGGAGATGGAAATGTTTTGAGAGGCGAGTGGAGAAAAAGGCGATCTTCAGCTTTACTTGATATGAGAAGAGTTGGTGCGAATAACTACGGTAAAATGCATAAACATGAGAGATGGCATTGCTAAGTATTTTGTGATTACATATCCTCTGCCATGGCAAGATAAGTACATTAGTACTGCAAGTTGGAATCCAATTAAGATTTAAATTTATTATTTTGACCTCCAATTATATATTTTAATAAAAATTGTTACATTTAATGTCAAATTGTGTAGTAATGTATGGGATTCCAGATATTTTTTGCTCACATAAAATTGACACAATTTTCATTTTTGCTGACGCTTTTTCTTCTGGAGAATACAAAGATGGTCTTAAGTGTAAAAGATCAACAAATTCATGTTGTTGCTCTGTGAGCTCAAAACTATCGTCCTCTTGTTTCACTTTTGTTGGTGGTGTTGGAGATGTAGCAGAGGAGTATACTTGTGATGAATGGGGCATATCCCCATTCAGAATTTCAGAATATGAGTTCCAGGATTGCGAAAAAATATTATCCATCTTTACCAAAAATTGCTCCAATCCACACAGTGGAAGACAAGAAAATGGAATCGAGATGGTATACAAGAAAGAAACACGAACAACAGAAAAGAATATTCATATTTCATATGTAATGTGAATGTAATATATGTGTGAATGTATAATGGTGTGTGTAGAGAACAATCCGCATATTGATCGATTTTTTCTCAGTAGTGAGTGCCTAGAGGCACGAACAACTTAAAAAGATAAAATATTTTTTGAGTCTCCAACTTTGACGACGAACACATTTTTACCCCAATTAAAGAATTAAAAATACGTTTGGTCAAACCTATTGTGAATACATTCGTTTGTTGTTCGTCCAAACATATCCAGAGGCAAGAATTGTTTGTTCGTCGTTCTTGGTTTGTCCTATTGCGAATTCCCCTTAAAACATTGTCCAAACCCTTGACCCATACAGAGAGGGACACCTGCACTCGAATCCTTTATTGTATTAGTTTTCTTAAAATTAAAATTTAAAAAATATGTCGGTCACTTTCCTAATTCTGTCGTACAGAGTAATAATTCTGTCATACAAAAAAATGGCAGTCTCGTCCATCGCAATTACTCGAGGGGGTTCAATTCCCTCATCTTTTTGGATTTTAGAGTTGTAAACAATGTAGGTAGCAATTTTTTCACACAAATCTTCCGGATCTTTTTCAGCCAAAGTTGTTCGGCTACGATTGGCGTAATTATTCCTCACCTTAAAGGTGGCAGAGCTTTCTTCGTACAATTCAAATAATTCTTTCGCCTTGACCACTATAATTTTTCGATGGGCCGCTTTTCCTTGAGAATGATTCTCTGCATATTTGATCACCTCTAATTTAAACTTTAACGTATAAGACTTTCGCATGTTTTGTGTGTTTTCACAAAAACTAATTAGCAGGGCAATCGCAATAACAAGGCTTTAATTAGGATAAAATTTTAAAGTCTAGGATTCAAACTATATGGTTTTATGTAGAGTAAGAAAATTGACACAAATTGTTGGCTAAACGAGAGGCAGTCAGAAAGTACTTAAGGCAAGGGACAAATGTACACTTTGGCAGGATAATATGATTATCTGGAATATTCGAACCCTCGGGAAAAAATATAAAGTCATACGTACTTGAAAAGCTTGAAGGACAATTAAGGTTAGTCATACATTCAAAAGGATTAAAAAGCTACGGAAAACACACCATTCTAGAAATTCCTTTGAATATCTGGATTGTTGGAGCCCTCCAGCCACCGCTTTTAAGCTGGAGAAAATTTTCTATCGTCACAGTTGTTATATATATGCACTACACCGATTGTCTCCAAGAAATGAACAATATATATTCATTTTAATAGGGGGTTATATGAGAGACGGGGTTATACCAGAGAGTGGGGTTGTATGAGAGATAATACGGTATTTGAGAAAAGTCGACAAAGTTGACCCATGTGAAGAGGGTTTTATTTCAGAATTACATGGTAGATGCACCATGTTGGAATTACCAGGCGACCTGCGCCACCTATAGGTCGTAATTTGAGACTCACTAGGCAGCTGCTGGTGAAGTCTCAAGTCACCCCCTTCATGTATATGTTTGAGAAAAGTCTGCAAAGTTTGGTCACCTGGAAACTCATTTTTCAAGGAAGCCATGATGGTTGTACCACGCGGGAAGCATCTGGTGACCAATGCCACCTATCCACCGTGTTTTCATATGCACTAGACAACTACTGATGAAGTCTCCAGTCGCCCCTTCAAAGTATATGTTTGAGAAAATTCGGCAAAGTTTGTAGTAGTTATAGCACCCTTTACACCAGATGGTAACTTTGCCGACATTAAATTCATACTTTTGATATTGCTCTGCACTATTCAAACACAAATACACTGAAACTTGAAATTTTTCAGTGATTCCAGATGTGCTCTGGAGCACATGTGCTATCTTGACAGAGATACAATCTAGTCCCAAAATAAGAATGCAAAAAAACTCGTGTACAAGTATGCACTTTCGAAAGCTCCATGAATATTTTCAAGAAGAGTAGAAGCTGCGGAGAGTGAAATAACAAACTGATTGGAATTTCCAGTTCTATTCCTGTCTCTAAATGCTTGAGGCAACTTCTATTTTTCTGTGTTAATTCTATCGAAAGGATAGGAACTGGAAGAAAGAAAAAACCATATTTTATTACATGAATATGTATGTATTATATACTATGTAACTACATTTCACGTCGCCCGCATTCATATTATTCAAAAATATGCTGAATATCATCAATTCATCGTTACACAATTCACCCGGCATGCATTTCATACTGTAGTTTTGTAACTGTCAATTATTTATGATGCGCACTGTATTTTACTTTTAAAATGAACAGGAACTAAAGTTACGTCTTTTCTAATACAGAGTGAGAGGAAACGGGACGTAAAGTTATGTCGAACGTAAAGTTACGTCTTAGGACGGACCTTTTGGGGTAGTGTACCAGACTGAAAGGGGAGAAGCTGAAGACAACTCCAAGACATGACAACAGATTCATATTTCATTTATATAAAAGATCTACAAGTTGAGAGACTATTTCCTCACCATCACTATGAATTATGTAGCAGCTGGAAATTCATGATTTGAAGTTAGACATGGGATATTCCCATTAGAAAATGTCAAAATAATTTTACTTTCTCAGCCACTCAATGAGTTTCTTTCCTTGGGATATTTTATATAATCAGGGACGCGACTACGAGAATGTGAGGCGTGTGTGTCACCCGAGCCCTCACCTCTCATGGTAATTAAATATATAATGTGTACATAGAAGGGGCCTTGTAGAATTTGAGATGTCAAAATGGGGCGGGGGTTTCCACATGTACACCCTCACCTACGCATGAGGTGAGGTGGCGTCCGTGCACCTAGTTGTGTGAAGAGAAATGATTAATTTCATTTTCCCAGTTAGTCAACCCATTTCGATTATTCTTGTTCAATTTCCTACTACCCAACGATTGATTATATTATTTTGTTGTTTTTGTGACACTTCATTTTTTGGGGGACAGGGATTACGGATATGAGGACAGCGTGGCTTCCTACGGACTGGTCAGTGGGATGCTCCAGTCTGTCTACTCCTTTGGAAACTTTATAGGTAGTGGCAAAATCATGTCATATAATCGAATTTATTTGCAAAAGATTTCGTAACAATTTTTTCTGATCCATTGACAAGAAATTTTATAGAGTGGCACTCACACCGTGGTTTTTGTTTCCCCAAAATGATTTTATTCTTCTATTTGTTTGTGCAGGACCGTCCATAGGAGGGATTCTATTGGATAATTTTGGATTTCAACCCGCCTCTCTATTTCCACTCGTCTGCCAAGCATCTTCGGTAATCTCCTCACACCTCCCACTCTTTTTCATCCTGGTCTTCAAAAGTCAGAGATTTGTTTAGGGGTTGTATCTCTCCAGACTGTATCGGCAGGTCCCGAGTACTCTCTAGTTAATTTTGATGAATTAATTTTGATCCTATTTCATTTCATTGTTTTACATAGGCCCTTCTCACGTTCGTCTACCTTTGTACCAACCCACGTCCACTTGAACAAATGGAAACCATGTGGACGGGAGATGTTGATCTCACGAGTGCAGAAAGGACAACACTAGTCAGTGTAAGAAGGACGAAGAAAGAAGTTGAGTGCACAAATGTACCGTCCACAAGTGCCATTAATAAAAACTATGGATCCATTTTGTTTACTAATTAGTAATTAAAATAGAATAGGATATTCTTGTATCATAACAATAATTCCACATTCGAAAATGAAATGTACGACAATCCTCTCGGCTTCAATTTTCTCTAAAGTCCTCTCTATATTAACTGACAAAGGAAGTTGTAGTTTGTCAACAAGCCGACACTCCAGTCTCCAGAGAAGCTGGACGCAGAATGCGGTAAAATATGTAGTTAAATATTATTGAGGGGAACGGTTCTACCTAACTAATCTGAAATCATTACACTGAGTAAATACCACGTAATTTTCACAAGTGCATGTGAAGAGGTTATCCGTTAGGGTACCTCCAATAAGGACAAACTATTATGGGGACATACGAGCCCACGTGTGCATGCATTTTAGAAATGAGTGCATGGGTGCAAAATCCTCCTTATTTACCGAGCAGTGCTCGGTGAAGGAAATTATGGTCGGTGCAGAAAACTGCTAACATTATTATGTGAAAAACAACTTATTGTTCGTAAGTTTTGTGTGTGGCAGCAACATAGAGAGAGAGAGAAGCGAGAGGGAGAGAGATGCCTTCCAGTCAGCTAACCTCTGCTTTGATCTCTCCGCTCAATCCACTGAAAGAGAGCAGGAAAAGTGTGTGGGTTACGTGGCGTGTACGTTCTAGTGCTCTGCAAGAATGTAGTTTTGAGAGCGTATTCTTTACATATTTAAATTGCTCTGTTATTTTTCAAAGATTCAAAAAATTAAATAAGTTTTCAGCTAAAAAATGGGGAAATTACTTCCATTTACGAAACGAGTATTTCAGTGCTTTTACTGTGCAGAATCTATGGTTCATGGAAGTCTTGACAGACACACGGAAAGATTTCACAGTGGAAATACAACACGAGAAAAAAGTGAACTATTTTAGACTGCAATTATGGACTGCTTTGTAAGTATAAATCATAATTTAAAGACAATACTATTTCGTACAAATTCTCTCATTTTATATCTCGCAGGAAGGTTTTTTAAAAACATGAATTTGCTGTCTTCTCATGTCTGTACATTTATTTCTACATTTCTAAGTTTGTGTTAAAATCATGTCAAAGTATTTTGTAAAAATTTTGTTTCCTAAAGCGGACTGATCGTCCACAGCAGAACAAGAAATCAAAGGATTCTGGAAATGTTGAATGCTCATCCACTGACCAAAGCCACGAGGATGATGTTGAAGATACTTCTCTTCCTCTTGACTGTGTGTCGGATAGTTCTGACAAAACTGTTTCAGTTGAGAATACAGAAAACAAAAATGACGAATTTTCAAATAAATCCTCTACCGAGTGTCAAAATACTGTGTGGTCATCCAAACTCCTGATCAAGTAAGTACAATATACGTTCAACATGTGTGTGTGTGTGTGAATTTTACGTTATATTTGTATCTTTATGTAATTTAAGATCAAGGTTTAAGGAAAGAATGTTACAAAATCTTAGTGTTTCGAACTAAGTCGGAATTATATGGACAAACAATTTGAGTCACTTTTAGAAAAAATTAAGTAACTGAAATTGGAGTTGAAGCAAACAGGGGAGCAAGAAAGAGACTACGGTCAAATTAAATTTAAACATAATCAAAGTTCAATCGAAGAAAATGAGAATGTTGTCTCCTCAGTGGAATTTCAAAACCTTCACACTACTTTGCTGAGCACATGCAAAACCATTGAGGACATTTTAGTTTACTTTCTACATTTCCAGCTAAATTTCCCAATTGAGAAAGCTTTCCTCCTTCACGAACCAAATGGACTCGCTTGTCTTTTTTGTGCTGAATCTGGAAACAGCAGAGCTGAAAAAATTTCCTATAATTTTGAAGACGGGACTGCCTTCAGGAAGATCCCAATGTCTAGGTCATTTCGAAATTTGAAAATACACATCAGTAAGCACAACCAACAGCCAGTCCATCTAAAGAACATCGAAGCCAAGAAGAATAAATTAAGAAAAAGAGAATCACCTGAGAAAAGAAATTTCCACGTTCGTTTGAATGTGGCTAGGAGTGCATATACATCTATTGTGTGTCACAGCAGCCAAAAGCACTTCGAACTGAAGTTGGCTTGCGACGCAGCAAAGCCAGTGGACATTCGGGATATCAACCACAGTCGAATGCTGGCAGTTGACCTCACAAAATATTTTTACAAGTCCCTGTATCACCGGTTGAAGGAAATCCTCCAGACTCCCCTAGCTGAAACAGGACATTCTCCTCCGTTCTCTGTGATTGCTGACAAGCTGTCCACCAGCCGTCGCACTCTTCAAGTACATGGACTCATCACCTTCCACAATGGAAACCTTGAAGCATTATTCATGGATGCTTCACCTGTGTTGGGTCACACGGGAAAATAAATTGCGTTATCAATTTTTCAAAACATGCAGAAAACGTTTTCGGTCGAAGAAATTAAAAAAAGGTGAAAACCGAGATATTTTAAAAAATAAAATTCAGTACGGCAAATCAGTATGGAGAGTTTAACCTTAATATACCTCACCATGATTAATATTTATTGGATATCTTCCTTGTTGTTCTCAGGTTCGTGGGAGCTTCCTTTGATGGACAGTATTTCCATTTAAATGTCCCTACCGAACTTTTATCATTAATGGAGGTTGGAGAAAAATAAAAAAAAACTGGTATTCCTTCGTCTGGGACGCCGCGCACATCATCCAGTTGGCCGAAAAGAACATAAGGAGGGTCAAGACAAAAACAACAAAAAAAAGAAAGTTATCCAAGTGGTGAGAACCAAAAATAACCGAGAGAAGTTGGTGAACAAGACAGTGACTTTGTCCAAACCAGTCCAGACGTCCAGTGAAATTAACACCGCCTTGTGGTCCACCGCTGTTCAATCCAGGATTGGGAAGGCACATCAAAACGTGGGATATGGGAAGGGTTTCCAGTCACTCTTCGATGAAGCGACCAAAATTCTCGAAGATTCAAGACGCCCACTCAGTTTCTCAGACACTAGATTTGCGGCCTACGCGTTTAATGTATTGACAAACTTTTTAAACAATTTTTTGTATTTATGTACATATCACAAAGAAAAGGACACGAAACTGCTTGATTCACTGCAGTGCCCACTTTTTGTATTAAGAGTGTCAGGCATGGCTGATATTTATAAAGTTATTCAGAAAACGTCACGCATTGTTCAACAACCAGATGTATTTCCCTGGCAGGTAGACAGTGCATTCACACAGTGTGAAACGGAACTGTGTCAACTAATAATTGCCTTAGAGCTTTCTTCCCACAAGTTTGGTAACCCTTTTCTCAATTATTTCGAATGTGCCGCGAAAGAAATTTTGCAAAACTCAAGTTTCAAAGGAGTGATATTGCGTTCTGAGTCAAGCAGTTCGTCAGACATAATTCCCTTAGAAGAATATAAAAATTCCCCACATTTTGGTACTTTTGAAAAATCCAGGAAATGTATTTCATCGTTGTCCTCCATTTTTAAATCCATGCGGCCAAACGTTATAAAAAATCAGAGCAAGTTGCCAATCTCATGGCGGGCGAATTATTTTCTTTGCGAAAAATAATAAAAAGGTCAGATAATTTTATACCTTATGTTCTAGCGTCGTACATAAATTTGGCCAAATCAGTTGAGTTTATATCTCTCACTATAAGTCTGGAAAATTTGAAAATTCAGTATATTGAATTTTTCAAATCTGTGATAGGTATCCATGAGAAATGGACAGCGGAGAAAAGGAGATTCACAGAAAATGAACATTATACTGATTTACTTAATAATTCGGAGTCATGTCGAAATTACCATGACATGGTTCATTTATTCGTTGGCAGTGCAGCCAGAACTCACTGCGAGGCAATTTCAGAGGGTATGGGAAGTGTCATTGATAAGCACAATTATAAAAGGGTTTTCATAAAAGCTGAACATTTGTCAATGGAAGTATTTTAGAAATGGAATGGACCTCCATCTACAGCTGCATGTAACCAACTTTTGGAGAAGGCTTTAAATATAAAATTTGGTGGGCCGGAACACTGGTATTTTGTACGGTCTTGCGCCAGGCAAGATAAAATTAAGTCATTTTTAATTTCAAAAGTTGTTGACCGGGTGAATGATGAAAAGGGTTTAATTTTGTTTGAATGAAAAATATAATAATTGTAATATCTGGCTGTCAATGTCATTGCTGAAACGTGTAATTAACTTCATAATTTTTACGAAATAAATACTTCTGTGCATGTTTTATATCCCATAAATTACGAAATATGTGAACTTTTGTAAAATTCATTTCAATCGTCATAAAAAACTTGTAATAAAAACTGATATAGCCCGGTGCAGTGTTTGGTCTTGCTCGGTGCAGCCTAGGGGTTCTGGAACATTTTACATTCATGAATGAGTGAAGGATGAAAACTGTTTGTAAAGATTCTTTGTTGTAATGAAACTCATCAGACAGGTTACTCTAGATAGCCAACGAGTTTCATTTGATTTTCTCAGTGCATAAATTTTTTTCAACTTTTGTAACTGAATCTCATCGAATCTCGCTTTTACCTTTGAACTTTTTTTAAATTTAGCTACATATGTGTTCACAAATTTTTCAAGTTCAAGTAATCGAGGAACCTTCATGATATACTTGGCCAATAAATTTAGACCATGTACTGTACAACCAAATGTAATTATATGAGGGTGCACCTGTCGTATTAGTCTCCACGACTTTTTAATGGCTTTGTCGTTATCAGTGACAAAGACAGAGCATTTTTTTGCACCAATTTTGTTAATAATTGCATTTGTTTGTTCACAATAGTACTCCGCATTTTTTTTTCTTTGATGAACATTGCATTGAATCGTACAAGTATGGTTTGGGAGTGGTAAGGACGTAGTTGATTACACTATTGCTATTGATATTTGTAAATGAATCTGCCTGTAGTGTTACAAAAGGCGCTATATCTACATTTGATTGAACCTTGTCTGACATATTTGAGTGGTGATTGTTCAAAAGGCGTGTTGATAAGGCGTATCTCCGTGGTCTCTTGAAACATGGACGGAGCCTTTGGAAAAATTTATCCCAATATTCGTTGTCGAAAAATGGCAGGGGAACGCCATTTGCAAAAATGGCTTCTGCAAAAAGATTCTCTAGTTCCTTCTAAAAATTTTAGCACAAACAACATTTTAAAATTAAGCATGATCAAGTTCATTGTATTGGTTGAAAGTGTAAATGACAAACATATAAAAGTTACCTGCTCCTCGTTTGGGATTCTGTCCATAAACTGATGAACACTTCCTTTGTTTGAAGTCGAACTGTCAACAGCGGAGGAGGATGTCGCTTTGGACAGGGATGAGGTTAGGACAAGTTGAGATGGATGGATGGGGGAGCCACTTTTCTTTTTAGAAAATTTTTTCTGAATTTCATCGTCAGCCTTTGAGCAGCTACCAAGATGTTTTGACATCCTTGTGTGGTTTTGTACAAATTCAGTAGAACAGAATTGACATTTAAATTTCTCCTTTCCAAAAATGATGACTTTATTATAGTATTTGTAGGCATGTCCCAGGTCTCCATATTTTCCCATTTTGATTCTCCTAGAAAAACACATTTTATGTTTTTATTTGTGTGCTTAAAATTCATTTTATTCAAAAAATTAGGAAAAATATATTATTAATTTTACAAACCTTTCATCTACTTGAAAGATGCCTTTGATTTTTTATTTATGTATGTTGCAAAGAAATTTGAACAGGGATTCCAATACAGTTTTACAAAAAAGTAGCTTGTCAGTCAAATTCAAAAATTATACAGGTTCAACCATATTTGTAAGAATAGAAGAAGTTGAATGAAGGCTTTCCATCCATATATGGGTCCGTGGATGACAATAAATGGATTTATTCCATTTTTACCCTTCACACAACCAAAGTCCAACGATCAGAGGGACAGTTCAAAGGATTACTCATTCTCAGAATATCCAGACCTTTTCTTATCTCTTCTCAGAACTGAAGGAAAGGATTTACATTCCAAACTTTGAGGGCATTTATGAAACGTTTTCATTAAAAACTATATTGGAGGGACTACTTGGGTAGCTTCCAATTATTTCCACATAGAGTGGGAATGATGGGTAATTACCGTGATTCTCAGTGATTTCCGAGCTTGGGTAATTACCGCGGTAATTACCGGTAATTGTCGGTTATTACCACCAGCATCACTGCTGTACGGCAATGGCAGCCGTTCATTGGTTCGACATTTCCAAATTTTTTGAAGAAATAGAAAGAGTTTTGAGTCCTAGAGGAGTTCTAGCCATTTCTAAAAGGAATAGTCTAGGCATAAAATTACATTGGGAGAAGGAGCCACACAAAAATACCGCACTGTCTACACTTTATCAAGAGGTATGCTCCTCAGTTTCTTACAAGTGGAAAGGTTTATTCCAGGTAAAGTTCGGAACGGGATGAGGTTTTATTCTGTCCCAAATCAAAAATCTCTATCCCGAACGAGGAATAAACATTTTTTTTCAGGATATTTGATCCTTTCTGACCGGGATAAAAAAATTTAGTCCGATCTCGATCGGGATCGCATGATGGACCATGGCAATCGGATCGGGACAGGGAGCTGTCCTGAAAAGTCGGGACCGGACTTAGTTTATCCCGACTAAAGGGTTTGCAGTCGAAACTTCTTTCACTACGATTCCCGCCTGTCCCGACAAGCTGGGTTCAATTCCCACTCAGAAATGTTAAATCTTTACATTTTCGAACCTCAAAAGAAAGTTGTACAAAATTTTTACTGTTTCATGAAATTGTCTGTCTCCGGGATTTTGACCTGTTGTCAGTGACAACTTGTCACCAAAATGATTATTAGATTACATAAATGTACAATTATTTTCAGTGTTTGTGGGACAATGAACTGTTGGCGTCATTCCAACCCCCCGAAATGGAGAAAGCAAGAGGAAATTACAAGGATATAACAATCCCGTACGATGATTTCATTCGGTAAAATATATTATTAACTTCACTTACGATTTAGATTTCATGTATTGCATAGTAGTCCGATCGGCATCGGGATCTAATGCAGTGACGGTACAACGAGGAGGGGGGAGTGGGTACTTCCTCCGGGCCGGGCCATCCCGAAATTTGTGGCCGGGTCGCACAAAAAATTGTTGCAAGGAAAAAAAATAGAAAGTAAATTAATTGCATTAAAAAGGTTTGCCCAAACTTTTAACTTAACATAAAATTCTGTCGTTTGTAATCGTTGATTCCTGGAGCCCGGCCTCCTTTTTTCAAAAGTCGATTTTATTTAGTGTATAGCTGACCTTTATTTGGAAGTACTTAAAATTTTCAGACTACAAAATGGTCGAATTCTAAAAATTTCTTTCAAAATTCTGTAGAAAAACCAACATTTCTGGACATTTTTCCGGAGCCCTAATTTTTTCTGGCCCGGTCCAGTCGGTGTCCACTCCTTCACACTCTCGCCGACCCGTCTCTGCTTTTCAAAACTAAAATTAATCGAAAATTTTGTACGTTCCCGATTGGGACAAGATCGACTCACAAACCTGGCCATTGTATCCATTGAGCGAGACTTAGTTTCAGAAATTTCGTTTTATGACATTATTTTAAAATTTGGAAAAGCCAAAGTTCGAAGAGTTGCAATTTAATTTAGATGTCTAATAAATTATTGGTAGTAATATTCAATTATTACTAGTTCAAGTTTTTTGTTTGTATATTATTCACCAATACAGCAGTGAAAAGCTCGGTTCATTTTAAATTTTGACAGCCCACTCTTAATTTTTGCAAAAATTATTGCATATGTAGCGAATGTAAATGAAGCAACTCGAAGGACTACAAAATAACGTTGATAGAGAAGCCCCTCAAGTTCAGAGTTCCGTATCTCCCTTGAGAAACGAATTTCTAGTGCACAGTGGGAGAAATGGAATTTTTGGGAGATACTGGGAGAAAAGGGAGAAATCAAAGTTTTTCGGAAAAGAGCTCTTTCGTCGATCCTTGTGAATTCTTTTGAAGAAAATATCTTGAATTCACAAGAAAATTTTGAGAAATGATCACCAAAATTGACACAAAATTTCTGAGCATGGCGTGTTTTCAGTGATTTCTTAGTGCTTTTCAGTACTTTTTCAGTAGTTTTTTAGTGATATTTCATTTCTCCCAGCAAATTCTGGTGGGAGAAACCATGTATCTCCCGTTTCTCCCACTAACACTTTCTCCCGGGCCCAGAACCCTGCTCAAATTCA
>WJFB01003274.1:0-13934 GCA_009870185.1 Pygmarrhopalites habei | reverse complement strand
AAATTTTATGTTTTTTTTTGATTTTTGATTTTAAAAAAATTTTAAAAATTGAGAAAAAAAAAATTTCTTTTTGATATGATAGACACTTACAAGCTTCATCTTGCAATATTTTTAGACCAGATTGTGAAGAAGTGAAAGAATAAAGTGTGACTGATTTGCAGATGAGTCTCCACGACCTTTTATACGAGATTCTGTGGTGCGTGTCAACCAAGGAGGTTGCAATTATGGCACTGTGCTAGAGTCAGTCCATTTAATCACAAATGTATGATCCATGTACCCAGCCTATCATTTCTGTGTGTGTGGATGTGTGGATATGATGGGGATGGTAGGCACACACACACATCTACCTTTCATATTCAATTACTGTGGTATGGGATCTGTGTGTGTGTGACTGGGCCATGTGTGTGTGGTGGACGCATGTACAGACGATTCTTAGGACGTCTGAGGGAAGAAATTACATAAATGTACGCAATGAGCTTGTCATAATTTGAAATGCCGTACACACAAACACACACACACCATCCTTTGTGTAGTGTGGTACAGTCATCATAATTTAACAAGGTATAGATGAAAAATAAAAAATTGCAGAAGATACTTTTGATTGTTTAAATAATATCTATAATTTGTATGTACACCAACACACATTTATTTGACCAGAGATCACCACCAACTTCCCTCTAAACGTGCCAGCTCTCTGGCTTGCTCTATCTTTATCTTTGACTTGAGCATAGCACTACACACACACACACAGACACACACAGGTATAAATTGTACTGGGGGAATACTCATAAGGAAATAGAAAATTTTGTAGAATAAAAAGGCATTTGATATTTCGTCCGTACATACGGTACAAGTTTATTAGATACATAAACTTCCTAACGAGGCTCTCTTTAATTTTTTAATTTTATTTACATTTTTTGGGACGCATTTCAATTTGTTGCATCATCATCACCAGCCGACATCATAGACTCTGACGGCGAGTCAGTTAAAATCTAGTACAGTTAAAATCTTGGAAAAATTACTAGTAGAGTTCCTCCTCTCCCTTTCATTCAAATGGAAAGTTGTCATTTTTAATGTAGGATTCTGATTTTAATCCCAGCTGAAATCATCTCTGAAAAAACTGGTATTTCGTGATGAAAGAAGCAGATAAAAACGATTTTACACCATTCGAACTGTGACCGACTCAGGTTTTTTTAAAAAAAATTTCATTTAATACTGGGAAAGGAGGCGAAAATTTTTAACGGCTTGCTTTTTAAATTGTCCAGACCAGAATCCAGAGTATAACTGGCAATGGAGTGGAAAACTGGAAAAAAATGTGGCCAAAAGAAATTTCGACATTCGTGGAATGTTGTAAGGGTTGCCAAAAGTGCGTGCAATTAGGAATGGAGATGAGGCACATAACGAGAAGAAGAAACAAGTTGACATAGGCCAATTTTTTGAGAATAAGATAAGAATCTGTTTGACACCCCCCACATCACAGGACAGAGTGTATTATGCTGTTTCTTTATGAGCCTTGCGCCCTTTTTGTCGTCGTTATGGTGGACATTATCAAAAGGTTTTCTCTCTCTCGAGAAAAAGAGTGTCCAATGCTAACCATTAACCATTATCATTTTTATTATTATGAATTTACCTGTCCTCAAAAATAAATAGGTCATCATAATATTCTTTATTAAAATAAGAGGGGAGGGGAGGAGGAGGGGGAGAGTGAAAAAGGGAAATAAATAAGTGGACTCACAATAAATGTCAAAGTCAAAGTCCAATAATTGGAAGTGAGTATGAGACTAGTCAACTAACCTGAGTCATTTCAAGAGGAATGCATGACCAACAACAACAAAACAAGTCCCATCATCCCCTCTTAATCATCATCAGATGATGATGAGGAGGAGAGGGTAAAAAACTTTTACACACTTTGTCCCAACTAATTAGTTGATTGTAGTGCATAGTTAAGACCATCCTTCAACAATGAACATGATAATGAAGAGGGGCAATTAAAGTGGAACTTTACACTTGTTCAACCAGAGAGAGAGAAAGACAGAGAGACAAGTTCAATTCATTCAACTTTCCACATTGTTACATATTGTTGAACATATTGTTGAAATTCTGAAATGACGACCACCTCCATGATTAATTCTTTTGTAAAGAGACATTAAGACATAAAATTGACTTATTTATCGCACACACACAGAGGAGGTGTTTGTGGTGTGTGTGTGTGTGTGTGTGTGGCTGAAGAAATTACATAAATATCTGCGGGCAAATCTTTTGGCATAATCCTGTATGCCATACTTTAAATTAATTGTATTATGATTTTTTTGATGTAATTCCCATTCGCATACCTCACAGGATCTGCCAAGAGAGATGAAACAGCTCAAGGAGACAATATTGCATTCTTTGTTCAACTTTGACCTGAAATTTGAGTGTGTGTGTATGCTGTTTTTATTTTTAAATTATTATTATTGGAGGATTTCTTATTGACAGCAACTTAGTCCAACAATACAAAACACTACAAAATGTCCAAAAGTTGGCACGTGTGTCAAAGAACCCACACACACACAAAGAATGTCACACACACACAGAGACAACAAAAAGGGTTAACATTGACGAGAAAAAATAGTGTAAAAGATGTTCAATTCAAAGGAAAATGAAAGCGATTAAAATTTAATACTCTTTCATTTGACCCTTATGACCAAAAAAATATAATTTAACGACAATGACGATGCGTTTCATTGCGTTTCCCCCCATTCCCCCTCCTCCTTGCGTACTAGTACCATCTGAACAGTGTGTGTGTGTGTGTGTGTGTGTGTTTGTGTGTGTGTGTGTGGACACACACAGACGAGAATAAATTATAATAAAATTATTGCCTAAACCAAGAAGCACAGAAACACATTTTCTGTACTAAAAATTATTACATATGTCATGGACACCCGCACGTGAGTTGCCTCATTTTTTGAGAGATAATATTGAAGAAGACAAAGAATTTGCGAGTCAGTTTAACCGTAAATTGGAGATGATGACGATCAAGAAAGGGACGGAGGAGGAGGGGTAGTAGAAAAATTTTCTTGTTTAGTAGCCAGAGAGTAGGTAGAGAGAGAAGAGAGAGAGAGGGACAGATGTTGGTGAAGAGTCGAGACAGAGACAGTCGAGTAAGAAAGACTTGATGGAATTTATTATTTACAAAAAGATAAATAGTCGTAGAACAACAACAACATCAACATTTTTCAGAGTTGTATCATAAGCGCCTACCATCATATAATATTATGATTGTTCCGAGGTTGTACATGAATGAGAGTGAGAGTGAGTGTGTGTTTTGTATTGTACATGTCATCGATATTCCCTTTCAATACACATAAATAATATTATATAAATGTTAAAACAGATATTGCACACCACACAATTGTTCCCGTCCGTCGTCTCAATAAAAGCCATAGTCCCTTATCGTCACTAATAATACACAATGACAGGGGAATAATGTTGTACATTACATATTCTACTGTCTTCTAATGACTCTGGTCATAAAAAATGGACCCTACATTGTCCTCTTGTTGTTTTAGACTCGTCGTCGTCTGAATGCGTCCATACAATATTTTTGTAGAAAAAAATGAGAAAAAAAGCTTACCTGTTACTTAATAATAACAGCTGATTGTGCTTTTAGCGCCTCTCACACATGACAATAAATTTTCCTGTGAGTAAGGAGGCATCGTCTCAGAGAATGTTCTATCCTATCAAAAGCCAAAAATGACAGCCAAGATGAAGGGGGAGAGGAATGAGGAGGTAAACAAAAAAATAACATGCAAAAAAGATGATGATGGTGGGGAGCAGGAAGCAAATTTTTTTTGGACATATTTGACTATTAAAACTGTAGCCTCCGTCAGTTTGTTGATTATAGATCATGGACGAATTGACACGAGAAAATCACCACGCCATAACTTTTCCATCTTTTGGATGGACTGTGGGCTTTGTGTCTCTTGTTTGATGTCCTCCGTATGTGTGTGAGTGTGTGTGTGTCTTTGCCCTATTCAAATATATCAACTCTTATCTATCAGAGAGATGAACATGCTGTGTCCACCAATCCTCCCTCTTCCTTTTTTCTACATTGTCCTCAACTTTGTATAAAAGCTTTGAACATGAGTATGGCGAATTCATTCAGCTCCTTGGCTTCCAATCAATAACAAACAAATTACACAGAGTCTTAACTTATTATGCTCAAGCTAGTGAGTTTTTTTTCATTTTCATTTCTTTTTCTTTTTCTCTATCTCTTTCTCATGCAATTTTTCCAACAAATTCATTTTTTTTCAAAAACCCTTTTTTTCCAAAAAAAACCATTTTTTTCATTCACATTTTATTTTCACAGTTCACCATAGCCACTCTTGTGGCTCTTGCTCTTCGGGGAAGCTCCCCTTAACAACTATGGGGCCCCTGGACAACAGTCATACGCTGCCCCAAGCAACAATTACGGTGCTCCAGGAGGTCAAGGAGGATATTCGGGTGCTGGAGGTGCCGGATCAGGATTTGGAGGTGGAGCTGGTGGTTCAGGATCCAGAGCTGGAGTTCGTCCATCAAAGGGAGGACCATACGAGTCTGACCCAGATCTCGCTTTAGAAGATGAGGGTCGTCAAATCCCCTCTGACATCATCGATCAAGAACTTTTGGACAAAGTTGTGGATGCTCTCTCTCAAGATTTGGCTGAACAAGCTGCCCAAGGAGCTGCTGCTCGTGCTGCCCAAAATCAAGCATATGGTGCTCCATCCGGAAGTTCATCATATGGTGTTCCATCCAGTCAATACGGTCCAGGTAAAAAATCCAGTCAAAAAAATCCCAGTTAAAGATACAGTGAAATCAATCCAGAAGGAATCCAGATGGAAAATGAGTGAATGTTTTTCTGTGAATGAACAGGTGGTTTGAGCGGTGGTGCCGGAGGATTCGGTGCTGGAGGTGCTGGAGGAAACGCTGGTAAAATCCAACTCCTCATCCCCCCAGATCCACTCAAGGCCAAGTTGATTGCCAACTATGTCCAAAGTCCCGAGGGTAGCCCATCCGCTTTCGGACGTGGATCCGGAGCTGGAAGTGGACAAGGAGGAAATGCTGGAGGTTACCAGGGTGGAAACAGCAACCAAGGAGGATATTCACAGGGCGGTAATGCCGGTGGGTACAACTAAGCGAGAGAGTTATTTATTCTGATATAAATAACCGTTTGAAATTGATTCCTACAGACCCCACACGGTCTGCTGCTAATTAAGGTATTATTTAGGTACACACACACACACTACCACCACCACACACGCACACACTATACAGTAAAAAATGATGTACATTTGAAAGATTAGTCAATTAATAGAAATTATTCTCAAAATTTTTTGATTAGGAGTAACACACACACACACACAGAAGAAAAAATTTGTCCACGCTCGCCATACAATATACCTCCAGTCCATTGTTTAAAAACGTTTTTTTAACTCAGCTTTGTTAGTTACAAGATAAGTAATTTAAGTAAGTTGAATCTCTCATCCAAAAATGTATGTTTTTAGAATTATTAGGACCACACAAAATGTTCAGTTGACCACACACACAAGACTTTTTTTTGTCTTCGATTGTCAACTCATTTTATATATTTTTTCTAGTCAATGAAAATTTAGCCGAAAATGTATTAATTTGGATGTTGATCAAAATGTCAACATATAATAAGATATATGTATAAATATATATTCATCAAGTATATATATTAATTTGACCAAAATGAATCAATTCATACACAAACAAACACACACACACACACAAACACACGCAAAAAAAAACCTTCATAAAATTTAGAAAAATTGGATAGAACAAGATAAATTAGAATTTTTGTTTTTTATACGATATTAAATCATATACTTTTATGAGCCAACTTTACCAATTAATATACGTTGCAATAAAATTTTTTACAATGTCTACTGATTATATTATACTCAAGTAATTGGGTCTTCTTCTCTTTTAATTCTCCCCTCTCGCATGTAATTCCATTTTGCATCCATTTGCACTATCTACAAAGATGATGCGGAAATTGATTGGTTTACGGCTCCATGTAGCGAGTCTCTCACTTTAATAAACATGATATTGCATCACAACCAAGTTATTCAATTATGCAACAAATAAGCACACACAGTTTTCAGGAAACATGAAACCAACATGAGCATTTGTTGCTTACAAACTGACAGACACAAGAGGTGCGTCTTCTTTTTTACTCTTTCATTTACATGTGTATGATAACAGCTGTGCAATGTTTGTACTGCTGAGTCTGTAATGCTTTCAGATTTACACATATACACAACATAGACTTGGAATTACTTATACCGTCCAACTGTTCTTTTCTCAAAAAAAGTCATTTTTGTCACAAAGTTGTCTCTTCTTTTTTTCTTACAAATATGTTCCGTGTACAAGAGTCATTTCTAGTGTGTTCGCTGTCAGAGATTAATCATCGACCTGTACATATATTCAGAGTCAGGAATATGAAACCCTCTCTTTACCAACGGCCCTTTTAAGGGCCGAAAAATATTTGTATTCATTGAAAAGACTACTCACACTAAAATTATATCGAGGTTACAAACAAATAGTCGCACTGAAATATACCAGCTTAATTTCATGCACAAATGTGCATTTCATGTGACCAAAATATGTAATTTTGCAGAACAAGTGCTTAATATGGGAAACCCTTGTTGACTTTAACGATAAAACTTTTTTATCTGTTTCAGAGTCATCACCTTTGATAAATGACAATTCAGTATAGAATATAGGATGGTATAGAACGTGTCCGTTCACACAGAAAATTATAGAAATAGGTGGCCCCTTGGTTTACTGGAAAATCTCAAATTTCCCTGCGACTTTCTCCGCACTGATTTTCATCTCAAATAAGGCTATGGACACATGCAGTGAGATTAGTCCCTAATAGCGATGATAGCAAAATATACTAAATTAACAATATATAACGTTCATCAACAAAGGCTAAACATGATAGAGTTGCAAAAAAGTGCATTATTAGCAATGCCATACATGGTTACGAATATCATCCCTTGTGTTGATTGGCAATCTTTCCATCAAGCTGGCGGACGTCGAGACTGTCACAAACACACACACAAATGCTGTTCAAGTGGTACAAAGTTGAAAATAATATAATCGAAACTGAACTTTGGTGATAACAAAGACAAACTTGATAGACATTACATACTGTAAGCAAGTACTGTAGATTAATAAATTGACACACGTAAGAGTCCAATGAATTAAACCATCCAATTGCTCTTGTTTACGAAAGATACTGACTTTTTGAGGGTGGTAGTGTCTACTCTCGAAGTCAATAAGCAACAAAATAATTAGTAGTATTAAAAAAAAGGTGAACAAGTTTCAAGAAAAACTGATCTGCCCACTTTCTCTTTCTCAGTTTTCTCAATTGGAACAAGAGAATCATGAATTCCCTTCAGCCTCCAGCTATGAAGAAAGAGGATCAAAAGAGTATCAAAAGTAATTTGAATTTGTTGTCAACCAAAACGGAAAATTTTGATAAACTCATACTTGCCCTAGAAAAAAGAAATCTAATCGAGACACCGGAAAAGAATAGACTTGTAAGTCTGAGCCTCAATGAGCTCAAAATTATTTACTAGTGTGTATTTACTTAAGTGTTGAATGATTTTAAAATGTATTGAAATAATCCAGGAAAAATTACCCACAAAACATAAAAGATGTTCTGAATTGTACCTGTTGATGCTGACAAAAGGACCAGACGCCTTTGAACTCTTACATGAAGCTCTACGAGAAAGCGGAAATGACCGTGTGGCTGAAATCCTCAAACCTGATGACACAACAACAAATTCAACACAATCAACAGTAAATAACACTCCCGTCCCTAAAGTTCGGCAACGAACTACAAGTCAAGTGGATGTGGACTTGGAAGGTAAACTTTCACAGAGTGAAAGCCGAGTGAAAAGTCTCTGTGATTCTAAATACTATTCAATGATTGTATTTTTACAAATTCAAATTAGTTAAAGAGGTCCATATACGAAAGATTGTGGACGTACTGGATAGGACCATCGATCATTTTGAATGGCCACTCATAGCATTAGACCTTCTAGACTCCCCTTCATTAAGACAAGAGCTCGACAGTCTCCCATCAACCACTCCATATGAAGTGCTCTTTGAAAAAACACTGCATCTATGGGTCAACAGTAAAGGCCCAAATGCTCAATTTAATATTCTTCTCAAAATTTTGCACTCCAGAGGACAAGAAGAAACAGCTGGTAAATGAAAAATTTTATCATTACTTTGCACAATTTGAAAACGTGTCCTTAAACTTACAAAAAAATTTTTGATTTCAGAGGCCCTGAAAAACAAGTACCTAAAAATATTTGGAGATCAAGTCTGAAAACAAGAAACACTTTTCATTGTAGAAAAAAAGAGGTCCATCAATTGAATTAACTGAACAGTCTGTGAAATACGATATTGTAACAAAAAGTTTTTCTGACATCTCAACTTTTAGCTCAATAAAGTCTCAATCCAATGATGGTAATCACCATCAGTGATCAATAATAATTATTAATTTATTAATACATGATTTAATACAGGAGCGAGGAGATTTATTATTACGGATTTACATCAATTTATTTTCAACATCAAATTCAATCCAATTAAGCAATCAAAGTATCCAATCTCTATAATCTCTATAAATATGACAGCACAGACAGATTTAAGGAATTTAAACTTATTAAACGCGTAACATTCTCAAAATTTAGAAAAATTGAATCACATTTAAAATCTCATTACTCTAGACTGACACAAATTGGTGTGAAATGCTCAATGTAGTTCATCATCCATACACCCATCTCTGAAGATGGGTCTTCACAAAAGTAGGCACCCCTTTGAGCCAAACGGACTGTTATTAGTAGTCTGGATTTTACATTTGTCTTGTTCTTGGAAGTCCTTATCCTAAAATACAATACATAATGATTTAAAGCTTGCATTTGTAAGTAAATAATACATTCAAGTTGAAATGACTTACCCCTCATATAGAGAGACAATTAGAATAATCCAATGACTCGGATCTTCAGGCCATGAATGGCAAGCTTTCTTTGCATGGACAGAAGCTTGATCAAAGTCACCCTCACGAATACATTTTACTGCTAGTAACTTGTCAGGAGCGGAACTATCTGAGTCATTCGAAGTTTTGACATATTTTGTGATGAATTTAGTAACGTAGCTTTTTTCTGTGCAGTACTGGAATAGATGGTGGGATAAAGTTTTCCACAAGGCAGTGTTCATTGGATACATGTGGACATATCTCAATAAACAACTACGGGCAAGTTTATCTTGGCCCTGAAATTTGGTAAAAGTTACAATGTGATATGAATGATATAATTCCTCTCATGTACTCACTACATATTAATGGTCTAGTGAATATTCACATTACTTACCCCAGACAACACTAATAAATATAAAGACTTGATTGTTGCCACATCCTCTAAAAATTCATCTTCGTTAATTGTCGTCAGGTTATTGTAGGCTAATTTGGCAAGCTCTAAATCTTCAGCATTAACAATTTCTTGCTGCAAGGCTAATGCAATCAAGGCCAACAGTCCTCCGATTTTATTCCTATTCAGTTCATGACTATTTGACAAACAAACAATAGTTGCAAAATATTGTATTTTGACTTTCATAAATATTTTTATGGAAAGTGAAAGTTATATTAAAGTAGTAATACAAACCTCTTGAGGAAGAAATCTTTAGCAGCGTCTAGTCCATGAGTACTTCCAAGTACTAGGCCAAGACCCAGTAGTGCATCAGACTTTTGGTCGAGATTGGGAGCAATTTTTTCTGCCTCCTTGTAAGCTTGAACACTTTTATCATATTCACCAGCTAGCAAATTTTCATCAACAAATAGATGGTAATTATCTATCAGTACAACACCTACCTAGTTTTTTTTGTAAGTTGGGAATATAGTGAATTAATATGTAGTACCGTTATAAAATGCATTTGCGGCTACTGAGTAGAATGTAAAATCCGTATTGCTAATTAACTTCAAATCATCTAGGGCAGCTTGACTTTCTCCTTGATTAAGTTTCACAGCAGCCAAATTACAACGGATGGTTTCAACACTAGCACTGTCATCATTTGTTCCATTTGCACCAATCAACGTCAAACTTTTTTCAAAACATTCTCTAGCTGTTTTCAAAAATCCTAGCCGTCCACTAATTACTCCACGAAGACTGAAACCTCGAGCATCAAGGGGTTTACGAGCTGCAAAAACATTTAAAACAGTGACTGTAGTATCACATTATTACAGAGTGTCGACAGATATATGCTTGTGAAGCTCACCACAATAATAACCCATCAAATCGTAACTGGTCTCAACCGCTGCTAAGTGCTCAATTGAGTAAATGTAATCTTCAGACTTTTCATCTCCAGAGGCAAGACGTTCACAAACCCAGTCAGTATATCTGAGAGCAGCAAGAGTAGGAAAATTGTCGAGTGAACAAGCATGTCGGTAAAGGTCCATGGATTCCTCAGGTTTAATTTTTTCAGCAACCAATGCCTTGAATAAAAATTTCGTAATTTACGATTGACAACTTTGTAACGTGTATTATAAAAAATTGATGTTTGTAATCTCACCTGCCCTATCCACGAATACGAATATCTGGGTTCAACACTTTGAGCCTTACTAAAGCAAGCATGAGCCAATTTTGCCTCTCCAAATTTGAGGTATAAGAATCCCAAGTTGCACCTGAGTCAAATCACGACTTTATTAAATAGCCAGACTTAATTGAAAATATTAGTCTACAAACCGAACATTTACCAAGTGATAGCATTGTTATTGGATTCCAACTGTAACGACTTGATGAAACAATGTTGAGCAAGATGTCCAAGATCTAGTGCTAAAATCAATTTTCAAATTATTTGTCATATAATGTAATACAAAATATAAATAAAAAATTTATGAGTACAATTTTTGACAGCTCACCAGAATGACTGGCTATAATACCCAAGGTATTCCAATACAGATAACTTGAACTTTTCAACGAGACAGCTTTCTTCGCTTCCCTCACAGCTCTCCTCAAATAGTTAACATTGTTGCTCTTCAATCCACGGATATGGAAAGAGTATGCAATGTCACTATGAAGTCCGGCTCTAGTCTCTTTTCCAAATCCAAGTTCTTCACAAGCCTTCAGACCCATACAGAAGCAGCTAAAATGTACATAAAATAAAGATTAAAATCCACAACAATAACAACTAAACAATTGTCAATGGAAAAAGAATGACTCTTACTGAGTTCCAACACTCCGAAACTGATCAATACTAATATTAGTAGTTTCTTGACCATTGTCCAATCCCATTAATTTTGATGCTACTGTCACAGTTAGATCAGTTGAAAAGTCTGTACTTAGTGTAGAGCAATCTCCTATTATTTTCCATGGAAGTACCTGCAGACCATCTTGTTCTAAGGCCCTGGAAATAATAATGAATTGTCGTCGTTAAATATTTACTCCTTTCTTCTGTCAAAAAAAAGATGTATTAAAATATAGAGTGCTCTTACACAATACAATATTTAATACAAGATTCGATGGCTCCTATCCCAGCAATGTCCAATTTGTCAGCCACACATTTCTTGGCCACATGGTAGTAAGTACTGGCACATTCAACCAAGGCAGGAATATAATTTCCATTGTCCACCAACAAACTCTCCAACACCTTGATTGCCTCTTGCTCCTCACCTAAACGCTATAACGAAAACAAAGATTAATGAGACTTTTTGGTAAGCAAAGCAAATACCAATACGGTTGACTAAATAACTTTAGCATACCCGATGAATTGTTCCAATCTTTAATTTAGGATAAACTGGATCTGCATTAAGATCTAATGCTCTCTGGTAAGCTGCCGACGCTGAATCGTATGACCCTCGATTAAAATAGGCATCCGCAAGAGATTCCCAAATGTGGCTAATAAATAATAAAATAAAAATTTGAAATTATTCTGAAGGGTTTCAATGAAATTAATCACAACTTACCAATTGTCACTCTCCGTGCGAAGAGCTGACTGCAGAGTTGAAACCTCGTCTAACTTTTTTGCCACATGTCCCATCTCAAGATGATTTGTTAAAATTAGTTTGCAAAATTCACAATATTTTTGTAAATGAAAAAACCGGAATTTGAACCAGAGTTTTCGTGTCAGTTTCTCTCACATGCTTTAGGTGTACTTTGCTTTCCTGGACGACAAAGAAATCGTTTGTTCTTTACAATACTCATTTGGTCAGTGACAATGAAAAATATTTTATTTGAAATTCTTGAATGTAAAATATCCTGTTACATACAACAACATACGTATAAATTATGTTTCTGGAAATTGTTGTGAAATAAAATATAAATTTCAATTGGGCAACCATGTTACAATGCAGCAATGTCTCGGTAATTTTCATTGGTAAGCACTTTAGTAAATTTAATCCGACGTATAAAGGCTGGCAGCAAACACTATATCTCTTTTAATACACTCGGAAGCGTCTGACATTTTCTTTGCTAATGCTGGATCACCGATAATTCTAGCAGCTGTCCTTCACGTCCCTCAGCACCTCGTCCAACCTTTGAATTGTTCTGACTATAAGACCTTCTTGCACATCAGTCAATTTCATGATTTCCGAAAAGGGTTTTCCTTTGGCCCATTCGTAGACAACCTCAACAAGCCCAAACCTGAATTGATCCACATATTCAACTATTGAATCACTGACATTACAGTCTCGTTGCGTCCTTCCAATGTTGGATGCTAGAGCTTTAATATCTGCAATTTTCTGTTTTCAAAAAAAGAGACACACAACTCAGTACACTTGAGTTTAACTTGTTTATTCAGCAAATGAATGATAAGTACCATTATTCGTGAGAGATTGCATAAATTTTACCAATTTAAGATGGAATCCTTCTGGAAATTCTGGCTCGTGAGTGCTTTTAGCTTCAAAAACTAGACAGGACAAGAGAGCTGCAATTTCTTCGGGAGGACAATCTGAGAGAACATTGTTCAACACCATCTCAGTCACCATAAGCTCGTTCTGATTTCCCATTTCACAAGCTACACGTCCTTTTAATTGTACTGTGTAACAAACCAATAGCATTAACAATTAAAAACAAACGTATTTCAGGCAACATAATAAATGCTATTCGTATTTGTATTGTGTATATTTACCTAAGTTTTCAGAGTCAATGTAATTCATATGACGTAAAACTTCAATTCTAGCTTTATACTCGGCATGAAGCCTCAAGCTATTAGGGGATAAAATATATTGCAAATGATTCCTCTCATCCTGGAGCTTCATTATACAGAATGCGGTACGAAACTGGAAGATCAAAATTTTCAATAAATCCTTTGTCGAATATTCTTGACTCTTATTAGTAAACATACGTATAAATTACTTTCATAATTCACCTCTTGTAAAAAGTTAGAGTCTTTATAGTACTCAAAGGTTTTCAGGCTGAGGCTTGTTTTTGCGAGCGTTGAAAATTTGTCAATCAAATGAGAGTCTTTCATCGGAATCTGCATTTCCTTCATAGGATTCACAATATCCGCACACATCTCCTCAACAAAAGCTTGGGAATAGTCGTACAATTGTTGAAGTGGACCTTGTAGACTTTGGCCTAGAGGTGCATCCCTAAAAATTAAAGAGTCAAAACGTAAGTTGTGTAACCTGAATAAAATTCAAAAGCTGTTTTAGAGACTCACCTGAAGCGTTCCATTTTTCTTTTATCTACATCATTCTGAATCAAAGTAGCATCAAATGAGCTGATACATTTATCCAAAATTTGTAGAATGTTGACTCCTGACACTATTATAATATCGTGTGGTGGGTATGTTGTGACAGGATCGGGGTCGAATTCAACTAGGAACTTATGTGTATGGTATAAATAAAGTTGAAACTGTCTATCCAATAGGTCCTTTGT
>WJFB01003273.1:0-13935 GCA_009870185.1 Pygmarrhopalites habei | reverse complement strand
GACAGATAATTGTTTTTCAAAAATGACTGATTGTTAATTTGTTCAATGTTCAATAGGATTCTCAGTTAGTAGTTGACCGATTCAAATCCGGTTTCCAGCCCCCTGAAGATATTCCTTTTGAAGATTTGAGTGCCATCAAATGCGGCGAAGCTCCACCGATTCAAACAAACGGCCATGGTAATTCTCACAGACCTGACGGCCATAGTCTTACCTATAAGGGTACTTTGACAGGAGGAAAATTGAGAAAGCGTACGGGTCTCTTCGGTATTTTTAGTAATAATAAGGTGAGATTACATTTGTCAAGCAAAATATCGGATTAAGAATGTTTATTTATGAAATGGTAGAAAGTAAAGTCGTAGCATGTGTCTGCTGATTCTGGTAAATTAATAGATATTTTAACTAAATCAATTTTAGGCTAGTGCAGGAGATGGTGTAAGAGATGACTATGCTGAGTTACCTCCAAATCAAAGAAGGAAAAAGCTCCAGCAAAAAATAGATGAAATAACACGGTAAGAACACATTCAATTAATAATTGGAAATGTAAAATTTATGGAGAGAACCATGTAATATCCAACATTTTAATGATTGTTATAGGGGAATGCAACAAGAAAATGCTGCCAAGGATGGCCTAGTGAAAATGCAGTCAGTGTATGAACAGAATCCACAGTTGGGTGATCCAGGTGCCATCGAAGGACAATTGCGTGAGAGTATGCAAAGACTAGGTAGACTACAGCAGGTAAATTACACTTTCATCATTAATTTACTCTTGTTAAACCCAAAAATACCGCAAATGTGTCACACATTTTTTACATTTTACTATCATGTCTACAACTCTTAATGTATTTTCTTCTATAGGAGCTTCTAAAGTTCCAGAGCTACTTAAGCGAAATGGATGCGACGCAACAGCAACCACCACCAACCTATGGCAGTCAGAATGGTATGCGAAATTCACATAATAATCGCAGTAGCGGCTCTGACGATTCCCTAAGCAGGAGTGCATCAGATTTAAGGTATGTGGTTTTGAAAGTCTATGTTGTCAAAAACTAATTAAGCCAAATAATTTTTGGATTAGACCGTAATTGAGCTCATCTCTTTTCATTTCAGTCAAAATCAGAATCACAAGGCTTCCGCACCTGGGACACCTCTCCCATCCTCCCATGGCGGGTACGCGTCAATACAATATACGTATGTTTCAATGCACTTCTTTGGTTTTTTCTGTATGGCTTGAATTTTTCCTAATTTCATNCTGTATGGCTTGAATTTTTCCTAATTTCATATGGAATGTTGGAGTTTGTATATATTAATATTTATTCATAGTTCATCTAATAGTCCTGAATCTGGAATAAGTACATCACATACAAGTTTGCCCGACTCTGACTTCGAGCCCATAGACGCTGATAATGGAGACTTTTACGACCAGGACCCTCTTCCTGTACTGGGTACAGCAATGGTGAGGGAGTCTACAAATTTTCTTTCATCATTTAATTATTAAATTTTAATACATCATAATTTATTTTTTAATAACAAAGTAACAATTTGATTACAGACAGGTTCTAATCACTTAATATCATTTTTATTTGCAGGCCCTATATCCTTTCGATGGTAAGGAATTTTAATGTATAAGCTGTCTTCAAATTAATCAGGAAAATTTATTTAAAAAAATAAGAGTCATTAGTTTCGATATTGGATATGGATTATGATGACAGAAAACTATTTATATTAGTTGTGTACTGAAATGAGTATTTTGTAACATCGTTAAACTATTTGTTGACATCATTTCCTCTGATGTCATGCTTAGATAGTTTTTAGCTCTTTCCCTGAATATCTGTTCAAATATCATGTATCAAAATGTAATATAATAGTGTGAAATAGAATAAGTTGTCCTCAGCTTCCTTCCTATGATGACTAATTATTGGAATTAGTTTCCTCAAACTTTGCAAGGAATAAATTAAAATGTCATTTTTTATTTCAGCTACTTCCGATGGAAGTATTCCCATGGCTGACCATGAACATGTATGTTGCTCCACGTATTTGCTATTAAATATGAGATTGGTGATAGTTTAGCTTGAATCAATGATTTTGTATAAACAGGATATTAACATCTCATGTGTTCTTTATTTTATAGCTTTTTGTGGTGGAGCTGGATCAAGGAGATGGCTGGACACGAGTACGACGGCAAAATTCATTAGAAGAGGGTTTTGTGCCTACTTCCTATGTGCGAATATTCCTAAGCAATTCCAATTGTTGAAGCTGTAAATCAAAAAAGAAAACCTCGACAACTCAACTCGTACTTCGTAACAATAGAAAACACTTGAGTGCCCTCCGAAATCGTCTGAATATATTGCACGACGGCCTTATTTTGGTCGTTTTCTTCGTAATTTCCTGAATTTTAAAACTTGACTTTAGTGAATTAATTGGTTTTATATAATTTTCAACAATACTGGTTAGATATTTATAATTTGAACTTGCAAGTATTCGTGTAGAGAGACATTTCTAACTAGTAATAATAATATTTGTAACTATTTTTCCTTCGGATTGAGTCGTATAGTTGATACATTTTAGGGATAATATTAGCCAAATGCAATTTAGTTTGCCTCTTCTCTATTTTTCATACATCTATGGCGGTCACGAAGAGAGACCCTTGTCAGCTTGACCCAAAGTCTAGACAATGTTAACTGACTAGCGATAATTCATAACTCCGTCTCTCTTTCGGACAGAGTCCCATATATTTTACCAATGGTTTATATTAGAATTAAGATTTAATTTTTTAATTAATTGACTCTATATTTCTATTCGTGGAGACTTCATGATTTAGTACCTGCTTTGTGTACGTGCGGAACTTTTGTCTCAATTATAATGCTTCAAGGAAATCTAATAGGCATTTTTTCTTATTTTGTATTCAGTTGATAGTGCTGTACAAGACGCATAAATTTAAGGTCATTTCGAAATTTTAAATTTTGCATTTGCAGTTTTTGCAAAATAAAAAAAAGTGTAAACTATTTGTCAAAGTAAATTGTGGTTTTGCAGTCAAATTTTAAAATTAAGTCAGATGTAATATGAATATATATTACGAATAGGTTGTGATTTCCTAGATACACATTGTACTACTAAAATGATTCATGGAAATGAGAATGCCCAATTTTTATTCACTGTAAACGTGAAAAACTCGTGAATAATGAGAGCCGCATTTAGCTATAGCTATTTTACAGCAATCTAATCACGCCTTAAATGATTTAGAATGTGCCGTAATCGTATTAATAATAATACTGAAAATCAAAGTTCATAGAATACACAGTGAGAACTACAGCCTTCAAAACAAATTAAGCATCGATTACGATGGTTAGAGATGGCCGAAGTAATTTTTTTCCTCTATTAATCGTACCAAATGATAATCAGAACGTTTGTTATCTTGAAATAATCAAACAGATAGCCTTTGCCTAACCAAAAATGCACATCGTACTGGAATGTCCCTCAGAGATTTGATAGGGATGGAATGACAAGAAAATCACAATCTTGTTCCGAACCAAAGAAATTTTTGTTATCAATAGGTAGAAGAACATTTTATACTACAAATGCAAAAAAGATTTTTCAACTAGAATATTTGTTGTGTATTTGTTTGTGGCATTTTTTTGTGAATATAGGATAAAATGTTGAATGAGAACAGCGTTGTATGAACAGTGTATTGTAGCTTTAGCAGATATCTACTTAATTAATACCCTACATGAGATTTTTAGATAAAGTAATTTGTATTGACGGGTACAAAATTTTCTTTCAACAGGCTTTTTGAAAAATTTGAAGATAGTTCTGTGCTACTTAGCAGTAGCAAATGTAAAAAAAAGTTTCTTCAATATTTATCAGATAAGTCTCTAAAAGTTTTGTCTGTATAAACTACTACTGCTACTAGGACAGATATTAAAGGCTTGCTGCACTGTATTCTAAAGGTACGATTCATTTTGCCGTCCAGCAGTAGTTCTTTTTCTGTTTGTTGGGATGGTTATTTGGAAATGTTGCTTCATTTAGAAACTGGCCCAGTATAGCAAGCCATTTGATACAAGACAAGCTTCCTAGAAACCGGTAGATTTACGATCAAGAGTATAATATAATTATTTTTACATGGGTAAATAAAATGTATTTGGTGAATTGAAGGCTGTACAGGAAAATCGTCATTATAAAAAGGAAAGAAGAGAGAAGAAATACATGAACGAGTCAACTTGATAGACTGAAACTCTTTCTCGCTAAAGTAAAAGCGTTCTATATAGTATATTGCCGATAGAAATAATCATACAATTGCATTTTAGGTAGAGTATACATTTTATGATTGATGTGAAAGCAAATAGGAGACCAAGAGTTGGGCAAATTTGTTGCCAATTATAAATTCACGAATGAATGATTCAGCATTCTATAGTGTGGTGTGAAATATTCAAATGTTCAAACAAACACTGTCTCTTTAAGAACCAAATTCTGTATTGCTCGAAACTATTGTAATAGTAATTTTTGATGGACCTAAATTATATGATAGGAGACTAAGGATTCGCCTGTCAGAATAGAAATGGTTTTTAAAAACGAGAGCATATGCATGCAGCATATATATAGTATATATACTTTTTCTATAAATACTTTATGTGAATACTGTGCTAACAACTATTTTTTTGATGTTTCATTTACATTGTGATTTAAATATGTAATTTCATTGACCAGAACTAGAAGAAAGTAAGAACACATAATATTGGAATTTGATTCTAAAATTGTAAGACAAGCAAAATGCTTGCTTATGAATGTTTCATATAGTCTCTAAAATGTTAATTTGTGGACAAGAACGATTGTGTAAACAGATTCATAACATAATAGCGGAGCGAGATTTTTCATGGATTTTGTGAAAATCGCAGGTTAATTAAAAAAAATTTACGATTTTTCAAAGTCACTAGAAATTGACCAGATCCATTCATGGTACTGTTTACTTTATTATTCTTTGTATACCATATATATATAGTAATTATAGTAATGTGATTTTTATAACGTTTTCATTATTTTAATCATGTCTACCTGGAACTATTTTAGTAATCCGTCACTATTAGTTAAAAAAATTTTGCTCTGTGGACAAGTGCGTGGCACTTGTTATTAGTGTACATTATAAATTTTTTTTGTACAATGTATATAAACTTGCGGCAATATCTCTATTGTGCTGAACTTGTGTGACGATATTGTCGTCATCTGTTTGAGTGTAGTCGTCGCAGTTGCAATAATCTATCATACAGGTCATATCATGTAATATAAAATATTTAGTTCTTATGTGATGATAGTCTAACAAAGTGCATATTTTGAAGATTTTTTATTTATTTCAATGTTTGAATGTAAATAGTGTAAGATAAACACAACTATTTCAGATTAATTACAGATTATATAGCTTAGGGACAAAAACGTATGCTAGTGACCTCCCCCTAACTTCATTTACTAAGCCCCCCTTTACAATGAAGTTCAAAAAGAAGGAAATGATGTAGATATACACAATATACACACACGCGCATTTAAACTATGCGTATGATCGAATTGTTTTAAGTTATATGATAATTTGAATACGATGTAATTTTTATGGATACGAATACTTTTAAACTTGGACTAATTATTTATTACAATATATTCTTTGTGGAATGCGATATGGATGGGTGGCTTTTGTACAGTGTGAAAGAATTTACGATGATTTTTCAGTGTTTTAAATGTAACTACCTTAATTTTTTTTACATATATCAGTGGTGAATGCCCAACTAAATAAGAGACGATTTAAATATAATTAGTTTCAAACTTACAACTTGAGTGAGTTTGTTCAAGGTCATATATTTCTTCTTTTTTAAGTCTTTACGAAACACAATGGCGAGAGAGAATTTATTACAAGATTTCTAGTGTCGTCATCATAATTAAAAATGCAACTGCTTGGTCGTGTATGTACTATACACTGGGACGAGTTTTAACTAAAAGTTTGAAAAGCTCAAATTAACGATGCGGTTCAATATACGAAGAAGAGAAAATGATTTCCAGAAAAGTCTCATTTTATCCATTAGTAGAAGAAGAAGAAACCAGGATTATTCTCTCGTCGTATTAATTGTCTCTCTCTTTGTGGTTGAAAATTTTATACTGCGACCATCGCATTGCGATGTGCCTAGGATTGACACACAGCTTCAATAAAAATTAGTTCTGAAAGAATACTCCAGTATACAGACAGTAGTACATATACTAATATATATAATGTAGGCTCAGAGTTAAGTCCGAGACCTATCAAAAGGTATTAAAAGAAAAGGAAGAAGAATTTCAACCCAAAACTTTTACAGAGATGAAAAGGGAAGGAGAAAGTCGTTTCACCGCGCAAGTAGAAATGATGACAATTAACTGTACTATTTTAAAATACAAAAGGTAAAATTGATTTTTATGTAGTTGCAAATATATACAAAAACTTGAAGCATGGTAATATATAATATGATGCTTGAATTAAGTAAGTAAAAAATGGATAAAAAATATTTATGTACTTTCCCACCATCTACTCACACACCCAATATTACATGCTGCATGTTCTGTAAAGTTGATGTGTGTCCTCTTCATTTTTGCCATTTGCTGAATGATTCAGTTAAAACAATTTATAATGTTGATGATATCGACGTGTTGATATAATCAAAAAAATACTATAATATAATATATTGTACGGATAAAATGTTTATGTTAGTAACGCTGCAATAAATTAATTTTAGCTAAGCTCACACGCGAGGAACGAGACGAGATGTAAAAAAATGATGATCCAGATGTATAATAGCTCTACAAGTTATAAACTATTTACTGATACACAAATTACTATTATTGCGAAGAAATATTGCAAAAAAGCGATTGAATGCCGTTTTAAATATCAAGATAATAAATGAACAAGACAGATAAATATATTATTTTCATGGAATTTTTTTCTCATGGAGACTTTAGCATTCCATATCTTTTAACACATTTGACTCCTTAAAGAGTGAACCATATTTGATTACTCATTTGTTTCTCACATACAAATGTGTCCTCTGATTGGGGAACAGAATTCACCTCCCCTAATGACGGAATAAACTGTAGTAAGTACTGAGCGAGTGTCACAAAATACTACACAAAGAGAGAAGCAGACTAGTCTCATATCATCATGATGACAAGTGTTCAGAGGGATTTGACGTTCTGTTTTCCTTAAATAATGTTACAAATGGTTTTAATGGTAAATACAATACAAACAGTTTTTGTCTGCACACACAGTGACACACACACACTCGAGTTGTTTGTACTCTCATTGCCAGAGTCCCATTCAAACTGTGAGTTATTAACTGAAGATCCCCACAGAATGATCCGCACTCCCATTGTCAATTTGGAAGGGGGGACTTTTTACACTAACCATCCTAAACTTAATTTAAGTGTACATGTCACAACTTTGACAAATTGAGCTTCTACGTAGTATGTAGTAGAATGAGTAGTGGAGGTTAACAAGTTTGAGTAGTTCTCGGATCATTTTTTAGTAAAAAAATGTATGCACATTACATATTGGGAAAGAAGAGGATTATAAGTGTTTTTTGAGCTCACATAAAATGACTACGGAGAGGAGGAAAACCATTTGGTATTTTTCTGACCGCAGGATGTAAGGGGAGAAGACATACATAATGCAGTATAATATTTATACTTGGTAATATAACCGTCATTACATGTGTGCTCTACCTGATTCATTAGCCAACTTTTTTTTTACTATTTTTGTTTGAGAACAGAGTTCATATGGATATTATTATGTGGCCACACTGCCACAATTTACTAGGGATAAAATTATGGTCTCGTGTGTCATACTCGATTTGGTGGACACGTTGAAGGGCCACACAAACACACTTCTGTCTGTGTTTCTCCTACCCAGATTTAAGTGTGTGTGACATGTTGTGGGGGGAATGCAGTTTTAGAATGCAATTCCTGTCGGATGAGTAGTCTTGATGAGCATGCATAATAAAATGAGTGTTCCAGATTCCCTTCCAGAGTCTCTCCCTTGGAATTAAAAAGGGAACAGACACTAACCATTCTGACAGGATCAACGGAGCTTGAAAAAGAAAGCAACTTACTGTTGCTCTCTGAAAATACTTAATTAGGGGCAGGTGGGACTTGGATTTTGTGTGTGTGTGTGTGACATGTCGCCGTCGTGCAACTGGTTTTTTCTTCTTGTGTGAAATGTGTGGTAGGAGTTGCGTGGCTAGTCGTTGAGAAAGAGGAAAGGATATTGTGTGTGTGTGTGACGTTAAGGAAATTGATTAACAAAAAAAGAACCCGCAGTCTCAGTCCGTCCCCTGCTATTGATTGGCAACAACCACCACACACACACAGTTGTTCTCATTCGAAAGCTCTCGCCCCCTACACATTTATGTGTCCTGGAGAAGAGAACCAAACAGACTGTAGGAAATTGTTCGGTTCCGAGGTCGTTCACGACTCCTCCATCCTACACACTCACACGCACACACATATACACTCTGTGTGAAACTGTGCATATGTCGTAGTCTGGAAATAGTTACCCCTCTCTTTTGTGGACGCTCCTCTTGTACTTTGTGACGAAGAAGAGGTAGTCTTTAGTTCATTGAGAAGAAGGATGGCAGTGGAGGAGCAGTGGATCTTTTCTACTGTTGGTCTACAGTGAAGAGTAGTCCTTCGTCCTCTGGTCACTTGTAGATTTTAGCAAGAATTATAAGAAAAAGTGTGTGTGGACTCGTGTCAATTGTTTCCAAATAAAGTGAATCGGCTACAGTATTCATTGTGTCAGGAGAGGAGTATTTTGTCCAGGATTCTTCTTCTTCCTCCTTCTCTTCATCATTTAAATATCATGTCTTTGCCAACTCTCGGCTTTGGAATTCTTCTACTACTTCAAGCTGCATTGGCCCAGTCTGCTCCACATATTTCTTACTCAGGTTCAACATTTTTTATTTACTTTCTCCCAAATTCAAATGGATTTCATTCAGAGAATATTCTACCAGATGATTCCTTTTCTCTCCTGTCAGTATGAATCCCATCATCTCAGTGTCCAAAAAAATGTGACTGGACCGTAGTCATTACTTGATTGTTGTTGTGACTTCCCTCCACTCTTCAATCATTGTCATCAACAATATTTAGTAAAACAGCTGAAAGGTCACAGCTCTCATTGGGAAAAAGTCCATTTAAAATAAGTGAGGAAGGACTTGCGCCATAGTTTTTTTGTGTGTGGGTTAGTGATGTCACGAGACCGACTAGTTCTTTGAGAAAACTTTCGAGACTTTGACTCGATTTTGTAGACTTTTTGAATAATTTGACTTCTGCAGAAAATAATCGCTTGATGTGTGGAGAAATTTCAAAAAAAATTTAAGTAGTTTTTCTAACATGGTTTAAAGAATTTTAATGATTTTTCAACGCATTCATTGCTAAGTTACGTTTAGAGATTAACAAATAGTTGACAGTTCTCGTGACACCACGAGTGAGCTTTGACCTTTACGAGGCTCTTGTCCGGAACTAATTTCTGGACAAAATTTTGACGTTGTCCTAACAAAATTCCTCCAAATGTGACTTGATGAATTAATTTTTGTGCAGGGAGAAAGTTAGATGTTTCTCCTCCTTTGTTTTCCCTACATCTGTTGACCTCATCCTTGACCTTGTTAATTTTGTTTTATATCCTCTGACCCACAGATATTGAGGAAGATGAGGAAGCGCTGATGGACAAACTGGCATCCCTGAGCTCCAGAAGGGGCCTGGGTGATGCTTTTGAGTCGACAAAGCCAATATTTGCGGATTTTGACCTCCCCAGTATGGACTACTTGGGATCACCCTTGGATGTCATGGGAAAAGCTGGAGTCAGCCTCCCCCGAAAATTTGCTTACAGACCCAATGACGTGAGATTTTACTTACCTGCTAGTCAATTTCCTTCTCCCATGGACTACCAACAACAACAGTTGGAAGACAGACTGAGGGGGGAACAGGGAGGGGCGTACAAGGCTGATGACCCTCAAGGTGAAGATGTGCACACACATCGGGACACGGAGTCAGCAAGTGGACTACACTACATGAAAAAGAGTCAACCGGAAACAGTCGCAGATGGTGGTGGGGCCAACTTGGGAATCATTCCTCCTCCGGGTCTGACTCAGGGTCAACCGAATAGTGGTCAACGTTCTACAAACAACATCCCGCCCATTAATAATGAGAGTCAGTCACCTTTTGAAGCACATCCTCAACACAATCCAAATTATATCATGACTTCCTCACATGATGTACCTAACCCCATTTTTACTGCTGAGAAAACTAATTCTGGAATTTCTTCATTCTACTATGTTGGTACGTCCATCCCGTTTTTTCTTCCTATCTTGGATTTTGGCTCCTTAAATTTTCCTGGAGTTGAAAAAGTAAGGATATTCGGTATCAATCTTGTATTTTCTCTTTATAGCCATCATAGCGGCTTGTAGTGCGGCTATTGTTGTCGGAGTTGTTGCTGCAGGTCAGTGATTTTAAAAAATGCAAATGTCACAAAATGGTTTCAAATAGTTTTGGACTGGGAATTAATTTTTGTATGTTGTTGTTGTATTTCAGGGATTTGCTGGTACAGGTATTATCTAATCTTGCATGATTGTCGTGGCAAATTTCCCTCTGTTGACCTTTCCTTACTGTCCTTAGCTTATGAATGGTGCATCTTGAGTCAATTTTCTTGACCCATTGACCCAATCAATTCAAATATATTAAAATGACATTTCTTTTCCTTTCAAAAAATTTCTTTGATGACTTTCGAAATGACACTTTGCTCCGTGCAGGATCCACGAAAGGTATGTCAAAAAAATTGTGATTGACCTTGAGTTGACTGGGAGATTAAATGTGCTGAATCGGTTTATTAGGGTGAAAGCTGCGGCAGACGTTGACTATCCCGCTTATGGTGTGACGGGGCCGAGTAAGGATGTGAGTCCGAGTGGAGGAGATCGGAAATTGGCTCAGTCTGCTCACATGTACCATTATCAACATCAAAAACAACAAATGGCAGCCTTGCAAAAGACGACGATGCAAGAGAATGAACGACAAGGGTCTGGATCGGATGTGGAGAGTGAGGATGACAACGAGGATGGAGTACGTTCCCTTTTTTTACTTTTTTTGTGTACCCTTATTAAATATTAGGTTGTGAGGCCCTTTGAATGAAACATCATTTCATTTCTCTTTGCTTTCTCTTTGTAGGACTACACGGTGTACGAGTGTCCAGGACTGGCTGGATTATGCAATGTAAGCAACATTTTAAATGACAATAATTCAATTTCTTGCTCTGTGGATTAGCATTTTGGATTTCTACATATAAATATGTACTCTGTCTGTAGTCTGGTGAAATGGAGGTGAAGAATCCATTGTACGAAGACGAGCCGACCCCAGCTACACCACAAGTCGTCCCGACAGTAGAAGATCCTGAACCAGCTTCCAAATAAGGATCACACCGAACCAGAACCGATGACCGAGAAAATGAAAACTCACAAAAAAACCATTAGCCATCGTTTACTCTTCCCAACCAATCGTCACACAAGACCACCGATTTGACTTGACCCTACCAATTCCAAAGTGTACGCAGGAAGGGTCAGGACAAAGACAAGAGACGGAATAACATTCTAAAATTCTTCTCTCTTGCCTTTGTCCAGCTCTCAGTCAGAGCTAATTCCAGTTTTAATCCTCATTTCGTAACATTCCAAATTTAAACGTTAATTTTTCCAGACAGTATGACTATACGGCAGTTATAAACTACCCCATGGTACTATAATTATCCAGTTTTTATTTCAAACTGTACTACAATCTCTTCTCGTCACGTTTTGACGAATGATGTAGCTATTTAAAATGAAAAGTCGATGAGGATTCTGAATGTACGGATCCCACAAACGAAAGTAGACTTCATGTGTGACATTGCCCGGTGTCCGTGTTTTTAAAAAAGGAGGAACAATCAGGAGAGTTTTTTATCCGTTAAAAAATATCGTTTTAAGAAGGATATTTAGAATGTGAATTTAATATCAAAAGCAAAAGTACGAAAATCGAAGTTAAGCACCACGTCAAAAATGATTAGAATGTGCAAAAAAGATCTATTGATGCAATGGACCTACATTCTAGGATTATAGTTGACTGCAAAATCACTACTACGTAAGTAGGTTTTAAAGTTTGTAATAGTACTTATGTTAGGAGAGATATATTATATTGTATGTAGGTATATAATATAAATATATATTTAATTTGTTAAACGGAGAGAACGAAATTCTATTTAAAAAGTTAGCTATAGTGTATCATGTCGTGAAAATGTATTCGAAAGTTTATTGTAAATGTTATCCAATAATTTAGAAAAGTATTAGTTGAACACGGTAAATTTGACAGGATCCTTGTGTTAAAGTGTTATCTGAGTTGACAGAGGGATTTTCACATTGAGGCATTCAAGGTTTCTCCATCTCTCTCCACACACACAAATCTCCTCTTCAAAAGTGTCTCCTCTCTGAAACAAACTTTCATGTGAATATGGGTGAAAGTTCTTCATGATTGAGATCGGAGGAAATCGCAATGACGATGCAAAATTTTAATATCTCTCCGAATACGATAGCACAGGCTCGGATCTCCTATTAAATGACGTATCCCAACTGTTCAGAAAGTAGAGAAACTGAGGGAAAGACAATTTATTGTCTGTGTGGAGAAAGGACGGAGGAGAAAGAATAATTTTTTTATTGAAATTCCATTTGAGATCAAAATCAAATTAAAGAGTATCATTCACTCTGGAGTGGAATCAATTCAACTTTTTTTGATTCAATGCTATTAAAATTTTCTCATTGCTGGCAAGCTAAAAGTTTTTCAGAACCAAGAAAATTAGGAACGAGGAAAAGGATTTTAAAGATGGAAAGAAGATTTCTGAGTTTATGGGGAAAGAAATATATGGGCATAAAGTTGACACGAGTCCTGACCCAGGATGTAAAAGTATAGATATGTACAAAGAAAATGAAATTGAGGACTTTGTTAACCTTTTGGGGAAATTTGATATTTTGTAATGTTAGAATTGGTAAGGCAGTGGAACTGCTGGAATTACATTTTTTTGACAAAAATTGAAAGGAACGGTGCTCTGGAGTTATTTATTTTAGGCGATACATGTCAATGTGTACCTTCCGTCTACAATTTTAGGATGTTGTCTAGAGAGAGAAATTTATTTATTGTCACAGTCAAAAAAAATTATCCATTTACAAAATATTCTATATCAAATTAGTTGTTGTTTTGGTCCTCTGTATTGTTAACTATATTATGCTTTATGAAAGTTTGGGACGTTATATGCTGTAGTAATGTATTACAAATTGCCAGAGGTGACATTTGTAAAAATTGGAACTGATTAATTCCTAAGGATAATGATAAGGGGACAAGGGGTGTGTATAAGTCATCCAAAACGTTAGGTCAAAGGGTAAGTAGGATAATGGTAATAAAATCTACAGACATAAATATATAGTGGTAAACAAATATTTAAGTACTGATGTGTATATATCTTTCAATGTGGGTAATTCTTATCTCTGTAAATATTTTGAAAGTGCATTCAACAAATCCAAATCCAATTCTATTTTTTCTGTGACACTGTACAGTATCATGTTATTATTATAATGTATCAATATTTTACCCAACAGTTTTGCATGTATTTATTTATTGTGATACGTGCTACACACACACACAACTAAATAGAATGTTACACACACACCACTGAGTATTTTCACACATTTTTCCCCTAAATAGAATTAATTTACACTAAATGTTTATGATAGCTAGGAACTCTTCTAATGTCATAAGTATAAGTGACATGACTCCTGTGATGTATGATTGTCGGAGAAAACTAAATTTTAAAAACCCGTCAGTTGCCTCCTCCACATTAAGAAAGGTCAAGAAAGTTTCACTTTCACCAAAACACTA
>WJFB01003272.1:0-13955 GCA_009870185.1 Pygmarrhopalites habei | reverse complement strand
GTGTCCGCTTTTGTTTCTCTTGTAAGGGTTTTTCGTAATGAAATGCGTTTTGTAAGACATTGTCTTTTAAACTTAGAGAGATAAGTTATAAGTTTATAAATGATCATAGTACAATTTGGGTAGAAGGTTGTATATAGATATGTATATATAACAGGTACTTTTTCCCAGTCGCAATTATTATTATTTTGTGTTTTTGTTATTACTTTACATGTATCTTGAACACTCTAATCGTGGTTCAATTTAGAAAGTTTTCTCTACATGATCACAACTACATATTTTATTTAAAAATAGATTTACTTGACGTTGCCTCATTAGTTGGGATTAAGTTGGCATATTAGAATATGTTTATATTTGTCATTTGTATTTATTTAGTCCTTTTGGTAGTATACAATTGGTGAGATCAAAATGAGTGTAGTACTGCATGGGAATCAGTATAAAATTATTACTGACTATTGACTCCTTCCTATTGTTTTTAATGGTTACATTTCTTGCAGAACTTTCTCTGCAATGAAGTCAAAATCATTCAAGATCGTTTTCAAATTGTTTATTAGTAATTATTAGGCACTACTAGATTTTATGGTCGGTGCTGAGATAAAGTCTATGATGCTTGAAGTAGGCTTTAAATATACAATAGACCATAATAGCTAATCTTGGTGTAATATATATTTCCAATTTGAAATCTGATTTCGTACCCCTATTAGTAAATATATGTTTTGAGAAAGAATAATTTTAGAGAGTTAAGGCTTGCGAACCTAATTTGAATGAAAAGTTGAATTTTTTTTGTGAAATTTAGACTGAAGCTATCATTTTTGTAACAAAAACTCATGGTGGTAGTTGAACATAATATGTTCGTATAATTATTATACATTTGTCATTTATTATTAGCAGTAGTTACTACTGAGTAGTATTATACGTTGTTTATATAAGTTTAATTTTCATATGTAAATCGTACTGTTTTTCTGAAAGTTTTTCACGTATATTTAATTATATATTATGTGTATGCGTATAGTGTTAATCCTGAAAGGCTACATAGAGTATGAAGCGATCATTCTCAAGTTATGGTTTAGTAAACCCAAAATTTTTTACCCTCCCTCCCACTCCTCGTCACAATGAGGGATACCCATCAAAACCTCCCTTCCTTGTTTTGATGTCGTAATTTGTGAATGATCCCTTTATTATCATGTCAAAACAAAAGAATCATTCTTGTTTGTTCATATTCGGTAGAAAGCAAATATGAGCAAACTCCAAATCAATGCTGTAGCTGTACGTGTTATCCTTGTAATGTCAGTAGACTTGCAGGTCTTTGACTTTTTGTTGACCTGCATATTGGGAAATTGGATTAAGAGCTGTGCTTGTAAACATGTTACTAGCTTATGTTTTCCCCTTGGAAACTAGTGTTTGTTAATTGAATTTGATATTTTTTGCGTAAAGTTTTGATATTTCTAAGTATCATTATGGTTTCCGGCCTTAAAACATGGAAGAAAAAGCAAAGATGATATAAATATATTATGTAAATATACACATCTAATTAGTTTAATTTATGTTTAAATCCTAAACATACATACTATAAATCACAAAGGATCATGACCATTTCCCATACACATGTTAAATTATTCAATGCATAGAAATTATTCTTCAAGTTTGTGATCAACTACACTAAGTTGTCACATTCATCTTAAAATCGAATCCAAACTATTTCATGTGTGGTACTCTCTAATCGAAAGTTTAAATTGGCAGTAGAAAAACAGATTTAACTTATTTTTAGTAATTGAGAGATTGTCAATGCCTTCATTAGATATTGAGAAAGAGATTTGTACCCACCCTCTCAATTACTTATTGTTATCAATATTGATTGGTATGTGTATTATTGTTATTCTAGACCACCTGTTAAAGGTCGTCAGAGATCAGATTTTCGGGCTGAGTATTCACTGATACCAATAATAGCCTATAAGTTACTAATAGGTCATTGATTACTTTTGAATGTCTTAAATAATTGATGATGTACGCTGTAATCGCCCTGAGAATGTGTTAGTAAGAGTCTGATCCTAAAATATTGTATCAACTTTCTATATATATATATATATATTCATATTATTATCTCTCAACATTTGTGGTGTACAATGGATTTCCGATTTCCTCTAATATTGTACAATATCTCTATTGTGTACAGGCTAGGATTGAAATTATTCTCCTGTACTTTAGAAATAGTGCTAAAATATTAATAGTTTAAAGAATTAAAAACAATTTGAAATTTGTAATACACAAATTACGTACACACTTAGTTTTGAAAAGAGTCTATTTAGTAGACAACGTTTAAGAAAAGCTTTGTTTTGTATTATTTTTAGTTTGACATTTATGAAGTTGCTAATCTTTATCTGTCCAATCTTTTCAAATTTCAGACAAAATAATGTCTTCTCACTTCACTACGTGTGAACAGGTGGTATGTGACCATCTGCAAGTAATACCTGTGTCTATGTATGATACATGTTTGTTTAGATTCTACATGTACATGAAATTATGAGCATAATTTATTCACGATGTCGGACGAGGTTTTTGTCTTCTTGCATACAAGTATGCATTTGTATATGATATTGTTAGTACGTCCTCAGAAATTTTGAGGACTCGTTGTGGGAAATATTATTTCATGGAAATTTGAAGGTTGAGTAGAAATATTGACGTAAGTCAGAATATTTTGAACTTGAATGAGTACATAAGGCAAAGTTGTTCATGTATTGTTGAGAAAATTTATGTTTACATTTTGTGGATTTGGATTGTTAGAGAGTTCCTAGGTCTTCGTCTAGGAACTTTTTGATTGATTGTGGGAAAGCGAGGAATTAGATGACTCGTGAGTGGTCCATTAGAGTTGGAAATTGTTGTGTTAGAAGATCAGTTTTTGACCTGTCGTGCGTTTCAATGTGGTAGAAATTAAGGGGCGTAAGTTTGTTTTCACATAATTCATTAAATAGAATTTCAACTAGGAAGGAGAAAATGCTGTCAGAATAATAATGAATAATATAAATATATATATATAATACATATATTACAATTCTGATACTGGATAACTGTATGCTTAAATGTGATATTAGACTGTAGAGCCTCTACATAGAGGTGAGAAGTAAACGCGCATATAACTGTGTACATACAATATGTGAAGAATATATAAATGTATAACTTTTCAAACTTGTACTAAAAATCACTACTTTAATAATTAACTGGTAGGTCACAGATTTTACGAGTGTCTTTGTATAGAGAAAAAAAATTAACAGTATGGGACTCGTTTCTCCAGGCTAAAACTATGTCTTCATCATCTTCTATCGGTCTTATAGTCTTGGTCTTCACACGCTCCCATTTGCGGTTAGTATTGAGCATTAGAAAGTAGAATATTAATACAATGCTCAAGTCTTGGACTTGAGTAGTCTTCTCTCCATCCTACAACAACAATATACTATAATAATATAAACTACAATAGATACATACTATAGGTAGGTAGTTACTATGTATGCCACTCAAAGGCAAAGACTTTTCAAAAAAAAATTTCACACGTTGATATATATAATATTTGATGTACGATATATACAGAAACAAGATCAACTGATCTTTTGACCTTACGATATGAATTATAATTATGAACTTCTTAATAATATAAAAGAAACACATCCACACACACAAATAATTGAATTGTCTCGTCCTGTGTCAGCTAATACTGACGTTTATAGGGCTTTAGCTGTCATTCTTGCGTCTTTGTACTTTTCCTCACATATTGTCCTCTTGTAGGAAATTTAGAAAAATACTATACGACTCGTATATTAATCATCATTTTTTATGCCGTCACCCTTACACTAGATTAAAGTATGTAAACACAATATATTGATTGCTTTTGTGATACCTTTTTGATCATTCATTTTTATTTCAGTAGGAGGTTGATTCTGAAAGTAGAAATGTTATTTTTAAAAATATTATTATGATTTAAGTAAATAATACTTATTACGTGTACATAAATACATAGCGAACGAGTGGGCGGACGATTGTGTGACAGGCAGTACAATGCACAATATCATGGTAGTGTAGCACATATTTCAAAATGATTTACATATAAACCGTTTTGTCTTTTGAGAATACATGATAATAATATAATAATTTTAATCACAAAAAAAGGATATGATAGCTGTCATATGTAAATATATCAATAGTTACCCTACATAAACTATGAAAAATAGATGGCTCATATTTTAATGTGTGTGAGAGTAATTTAGAAATTGTACCTGAATTCTTTTGGGTTTGATTAATAATGCAGTATCTTGCAAATATTTATCATTTTGATGATGCTGCCTGCAAATTACGTTCACTTAGAAATAACATGTAGTGTCAGTAAGTATTGAAGATTTTGGAAAAAAATTATGTACCAGTTTTTCAGTGGAATGCTTAAGTAAACTGACTATGAATTGTATCAAAAATACATATGCTAACAGTTCGAAATGTAATATGTATGATGTATTGTAGATATACATTGATTGGTACATTATACTGCAGTGAAAATTATCACTCAAGTATACGATACGACTTCTTTTGCAATACTTTTGTTAGACAACGCAAATTGTTACTTAAATTGATTAATGTTGCTCATTACCTAGTAGACTGTCTTATCATTTTTCTGTAGATACTATTCAAATAAAAAATTGATATACTCCATACATAATGTGTAAGTATCTGAATATTCTCTGAACGTTTCTTCAAAAAAAATTTCAGACACACAATCAAGGAAAATTTTGATGCATGATTTCACTGTGGGCTATGTATTTCCTGTTCGTTTATTATTTTTTAATTCGTAAATTATTATGCAACTACCACATAGGCAAAGGAATCTATACATGTAGAGTATATTATTGATGGGTTTGGTTAAAGAAGCCTTAGTCGTATATACATAGAAAATAAATAAAATATAAATTTTATATTGCGGTAATCGTAAGCTGAGTTCTTAAAAGCTACAACATTTATACAAAGATGTTATGAATAAAGCGTGACTGACTAATGTTTAGATATAAATATATATATATATACTAAAATATAATATTTTATTTACTATCGTCGTTCGTACACCTCTCTCTATCTGTGCAGTGTAGAGAAGGTCATAGTGTACATATTAATGAAGCAGCAGCAGCAGATTAATTTAATAGGAAGCAGCAGCAACAGCCAAATATTATATTATATTATGTGTTATACATCACAGTTGCATGTATGTTTCTCTTGACATTAATTGTAATTTTACATTTATAATATCATTATTGGAGAAAAGAATGGATATTGATTTTCTATTGCTGTCATTACTATAATTATTGCTATTATTATTGTGTCGGAAAGAAGACTTCTTGTCGTAAATACATATAAGTATAGTATTGTCATTGTCGTATGACGTATAGCACTATATATGACATCACCACTTGTTCTTATTATAATTCAAACGACAGATTATTGATACAAACAAGAAGAGAATAAAATCGAAATGGTTTTTGGGGATAAATCTCTGTACAGACAACAAGTTGTTTATTTCAACGAAGATTTACAAGTAATGCAAGAAGGGATTCAGTCCACACAAAATGATGTCTGTTATTATTGACACTGTTGAATAGTTTATGATCGTGTAATGGAAAATGAAATATGACGGATTTATTTGTATCGGCTTCTCTGAGATTGAATTTTTTACTCAACTTTACTGAATGTAAACCATTTTCTGAGAACATTTTGTGAATCTCCCTTACAAAATTTGCAAAAAAATAATTTAAAAGATGTTTTATTAGCCACTCTTGAACATCATAATAGGGGCTTGCCCGATAACCATATGAAACTAATGTAATACTTATTTTGCGATGATTATTCGACGATGATACAACAACGTAAAAAATTCAGACTCAACTTTTCTCTACCAGAGAGTGAAAGCTGACGATTTTGCCTCCATCGACCTCAGTCAATTTAACAACTGGCACACTCACATTTTCACTGTGTATTGTCTTTACGTACTCACAGTTGTAGTAACTTTCAACAGTAGCAAAAACATTGAACAATGTATCAGTCCCGAGATAGTCGGTATGCTTATCCAGTGCAACCTTCAGTGCCTACAAAAAGTACGCACACGTTAGTAAACGATGGAATTACAAGGAAGGAAATTGATATTTTCTCTGACAAGAGCAAATAGGTTATATTAATAGGTCTCTATAACATACCCTTGGTGGTAGAGAACAAAATTCTTCCGGTAAAACATATATCGACTCTATAACTTTTTGGAGTTGAGTAGCTGTGTCAACATCGTGAAGTGTGAGCGAACCATCGGAATCTATGTCTATTATTTGAGCTCGGAAAAAATTAGTCGAATAAATATTGTGAGCAAGTATATTAGCTCCTCGCTTTAGAGAGTCGATTGGAAGTGGTTGTAGATTTTCAAGAGACAATGAGCTCAACCTATCGAAATAGTAATAATATTATTAAAATTATTATATTTGCTTGAATGAAAGTCAAAGATTTGCAAAAATTTCATAAATCAAAGTCATTTCAAGTAGTGACTTACCTTTGCTTCATCAATTTGTATTTTTTCTACAAAAAAAAATTAAAATACAATTTTGAAGTTGAACAATTTTAAATGAATGGAATTATTATGTATTATTATCGTGTTAGTTTCAGCCACCTTACCCACATATCATTTCTATCTTCAATGCGAATAAACATGTAACTTTTTTCATCACAACCCAAGAGTTTGACAAAAAATTCTCCATTTGGGAAGATAACTTTTGGTAACAAATTTCCAACAGAGGTACTGTAGTGGACATCTAAAATGATAACGAAATTATTTCCCCTAACCCATGTTAATACACCTTCAAAAGAATATGTAGTTGTAGACGTGACATTTTGGCTGACTAAATATAATGTTTATAAACAAAATGAATGATACCTAAAGCACTTCTACAGCCATCACAATTATTTGAATCATGTGGAGCTGGAGGAGGCTGTCGATCACGACCAGGAACGAACGTCTTTGGTCTAAAGAATCTTGGCAGGGAGAAGAATATCTGCTTAGGCTGTATTATAGAAAAACACAGAGGGAAGACTTGTGTAATTTATTTGCTACATCAATCTCATAATGAGATTCTCATTTTAAAAAAATAATCTTCTAACCCATATTATATTTCATCATATACCTCTTCCAGAATGGTTTCACATCGAAAATGTCCTCTCTCCTCAGTCTTTTCTGTAGCGTTCGTAGTATTGGCAGAAGTTAGTTCATTCCTGTGAATCTGTATACAAATTTTTACTGTGGACTCAATTCAAAATGGGTCATAAGTAAGCTGATCAACTTACGAAAATATACAAGTCCTTCCCACCACCTGGTACCTCCTTTGATCGAACTTCAAGGAATTGGTGACAATCATAGATAAATCTTAAAAAATCTAAGTGTTCTTCAGCCTTAAATTGCTTCCCCGTGTACCTCTCCAATTCATCTGCAAAAGTGAAGGACAAAATTGTATAAAACACATCATTATGAAGTACTTAACTGAACAGGGTGACAGTCTTCAAGTATTATATTATTATCCACAAATTTTAATTTGAATTGAAATTACATTGAACCTGTCGAACATGGATTCCACAGACCCGTTTACACAATAACTCTGAAATTGACAAGAATTTTCTTTTAAAACATCAGAACTGTACAAAACGATTTGGTTCAGCAAAAGTAACCTTTTAATTTTTCCTTGAAGAAGGTTGAATTACTCGAAGTGAGTTCGTCTGGACACATCCTCAGTCAAGCTGGGACACAGATTCCAGAATTGTTTAGAATTCGACGAAGAAGAAATTGTTGTGAAAACATGTAGCCTACGAAGTTCGCGGGGTTATCCTTGCTATGAAGAGAGAATCAAATTAGACCTGCTGTCGAGGTTTTGGTGACTTTTATTCCTCTTGTCAATTCCTGTCTCACAGTTGTGTCTCGTTGTTGTTGTGTGTTGGATTCGTTATTCTGACAGTTGTTGGTGACACAACAAAGGGATGACCTTTGTGGGAAAGTTACCACAACATTCTTGTCTGTGGTCAAGTTGTTGACCTTACGGGAACCAAATAGTCAGGTCAACCAGCGGGAATTTCAATGGAATCCATCAAAACTCCGAAGGCAAGTACTTAATTTTTGAGACGGGGGAGGGGGGATTTTATTATGTGTGGTTGAGATGTTGAAAATACTCGTCTTGTTTTTGTTCTTGGTTTATTGCTCCAAGGGGTGAGAATTGGAAAGGAAAAAGTGAAAAGCGGGTTAGTTGACAGACTCGAGAAAGTCGGTCGATAGTTTCTGTCTATCCGCCCTCCCCGCTTTGCAGTAGACCACCAAAGATCCCATTGACCCATGTCGCATTACACTTTGCATATAAATACACATCAGTTTGTGTCCCTGTTGATGAAGTCCGTCAGTCGTGCATGACATTTCTATCATTTCTCATACTTTCTCCGATCACACCCGCCCCCCTTTCTTAAGTAGTTCTACCACATCTCCCTTACGACTCTCTATTTACCTACTAATAACATGTGGGTGATCCGCAGTGGATTATTATTATTTTCTGTGGCATTGAAATCTGAATCATTACACATAAATTTTTTCATAGCCCTTGAGTAAAACTTTCACTCAAGAATGAAAAGAGCTTTCACTTTAAGTACCTGTGAAAATTCCCAAGTTGAACTTTTACTTATCAAAAAGTGTTTTATTCACCAAAAATGATTCTTTCTGTGTGACGTGTTTATCTCTTCTGTATCATTTTTCCCTTTACTGAAGATAGTGTGTGTCAGACCACATCAGTAACACAGAATGAAAATATTTAAGAACTAAAGTGAGTAATAAGGGAGAGATGAAAACGAAGATTTTGATCTAATAATAATAATAATAATGTGTAGAGACCTACTGTATACATAAATAAGTAAATAATATGTTAAGTAAACACAAGAGTATTCCATCCTCTCCTCTTGTTCCTTTAGGAATGAACAATATGCACGCTGCAGTCTTCAATCAAATCAAAGAATGGTTCTCCATTGATAGTCCATCTGGTCAATGGAAATATTTCCGTGATATTCCGTTCCATATGAAGGCTCGTTAAAAATTGAAGAATTGTTAAAAGCTCAAATAATTAATTAGCAATTCAATAATTATTATAGTCTCTTAGCTTATGATGAGGAATGCAATATGTTGATATTATTTAGTGAACTTTTTTTACAATCTAGTATTATCCAATCACAGGTTGACAATGTTGGATTGTTGGAACGCTTTAGTGCAAGGCGAAATGCTGTTGGAGCTTTGGTGAGTCATTTGTTGTTGAGACACTTGTGAAAGTTATCGTGTATGGGAATGTCTTTTTTGTCATAATATTAGTTGGATTTTTAAAAGAAAATAAAAATTCTATTTCTCCATGTATTTTTCAGTATTTGACTGCTACGCATTTAATCTATGTTGATCATGATAATAAGAGAGAAACATGGGTGAGTGTAAATATGTTGATATGACCTAGAAGGGCAAATAAGTCGAAATACAATAGACTGTGATGTTGACATTCAGAGCGGAGACATAAATAAATATGATGATGAATATGTTCACACTTTACAGATTCTGCACTCACATGTATCAAGTGTCATGAAACTACCTTTATCACCTACTGGACTGCCTTTGCAGGTTTAATATAATTTTCTACCTTTGTTTTCATTTTTCAAATACGTATATGATTTACTTACTTACTTTCTCTTCTCTGTTGAATTGAACTCATTTATTCTCTGATATTACTAGGTTCGAACAAAAACCTTCCTGTCAATGACATTCGGTATGTTTTACTATATGAAGTTTATTGATTTCATCTTTTTGTTATTATTATTGATGGTTCAAATAAGCTTTCATTCTTAACATTGTGCTAAAGTTATCATTTTAATTCTGTTGCCAGTCATTCCAAAGGAAAGGGATGCTCATGATCTCTACACCTCACTCACTCTGCTTTGTCAACCTTCAAGTATTGAAGACCTTTACTGCTTTCGCTACAATACGGGAACGGAAGACTTGCCTCGTGAAGCGGGCTGGGCTCTCTTCGATTTACAGCTCGAGTATGAAAGAATGGGTGTTCCGAATGAGTCATGGACTATGACGCTGCTTAACAAAGATTATGAGGTTAGTATTTGATAAGGGATGATGGAATTAGTTTACACAGGTGAACGTTCAATTTACACATATTATGTTCACTCTATAGATATGTGATACTTACCCTCGCTACCTATATGTACCCGCCTCGGCGCCAACCTCTGTCCTTCTGGGGTCATCCAGATTCCGAAGTAGAGGAAGACTTCCTGCCCTTACGTACCTTCATTCTACAAAAGTGAGTAAATGTTGCCATACCCAAAGGAAATAGTTTTTGTGATTATCTCTAATTTTATTCAAAGTGATACTTTTTAGTTCATTATGTAATAAAATGTGGAGATGTAATTTAATAAAATATCATGAGGTCAGACGGATGTGTTATATTGTTTTATTTTTTCAGGCCGCACTATGCAGATGTAGTCAGCCTTTATCTGGGTTTAGTGCACGATGTGTAGAAGACGAAAATTTGTTAGTTTGTATCCAACGGGCTAATCCAAACACATCTCAATTAGTAGTAGTGGATACAAGACCAAAAATTAATGCCATGGCTAATCGAGCAGCTGGAAAAGGATATGAAAGCGAAGCCAAGTGAGTCATGTCTTGCAGCTTAGTGAATTTATGACAAATTGTATATATATGATTATATGACTTAATTATGGAATTTATGTGATACAGATACTACCTATTTAAATTTGTAGATTGATATATATATATCAATTGACGAATGTCATATACTTATGTACTTTTAAATATATTCTGATTACTGATCATCATGATTTCTCCTTGTCTTGCAGTTATGAAAATACAAGATTTCATTTCGCAGGCATCGATAATATTCATGTCATGAGATCCAGTCTCGCTCGTCTCCTTGAAAGTAAGATTCCTTTGTCATGTCAGATTTTTGTTTAAGAATATAATGCTATAGAATTACATTTTGTGAGGGGAACTAAGCAAAATTTTCGTTTTTTTGTAATACAGCATGCGAACTGAAAACTCCTGCCATTGCAGGTACTTAAAGAGTGGAATTATTTAACTCCGAATTATTCTTGTGATTAGTTAGCAATTTTTTGAAAACTGGATTGTTCATTAATTGCAGCATTCCTTAACGGTTTGGAAAGCAGTGGATGGCTGAGACATATTAAATCAATAATTGACGCTGCACTTTTTATTGCAAAGTAAACTTTACGATATAAGCTTAATGCTTCATTTTTTAAGTTGACATATACGGAAACATTTTGTGTAATTTTGAATCTCAACCTTGACAGAACATTGGAAGATGGTTCATCTGTTTTAGTCCATTGCTCTGATGGATGGGATAGGACGGCTCAGGTAATTACTTAATCAACTGTTTAGAAATTGAACTAATCCAGATTATTAATGAAGCAAAGAAATGTAGCCCAAGATTAAAGTAATACACGGAAGAAATTTTCAAGTTACATAATATGTTACTCACGTCTAATTGCAAAACGAAATATTTAGTAAATAAATAACCTACACACTCATAGCATATACTGTTCCTCTAGTAAAATAATTATGAATGTGTATAATCCTAGGTTTGTGGCTTGGCTCAAATCCTATTGGACCCATACTATAGAACTCTACATGGATTTCAAGCATTGATTACAAAAGAGTGGTTATCTTTCGGACATAAATTTACTGATCGATGCGGTCACATTCAAGTAGACCCTAAAGGTAAGGTGGTGGAGAAGTTTTGAACATACCATGTAAGCACATTTATGTTGCTGATTCGAAATTATTGTGTTATTTGTTTATTAGCCCGTTTATTTGCGCAAAAAATAACTAGTACACGCTTTAACAAATAAAAGAAATGTCAAGCAAATATTTCATGGTAATAAAATGTGAAATTGTCATAATTTAGCTCTTTGATAACAATCCGCCACATGGTGGCGGGCTCCGGCTAGTACACTACAATAATTTCGATTCAACGAACAACATTGTACGTTTTTAAGAAAGGTCTATTTTTTCTCAACAGAAGTCTCACCAGTATTTACGCAGTGGCTTGAATGTGTTTGGCAAGTGAGTATTGTATTTATTGAATTGACATTGGCGTGTGAACGTTTTTGTTTTTGTCTCTGACAATAATTTTTCACGTGTAACTTAATATTAAACAACATTATTACTGATGATTAAATAACAGCAAGTGAGAGCTACATCCCTAATAATCAAATCCATTTTATTTTTTCAGTTGAGTCAACAATTTCCTTCTGTTTTTCAATTTAATGATCGACTACTGCTCTGCATTCATGACCATGTGAGTGAAAGTTATGGAATCATTTAGTGACTTTGGTATGTAGCATTGTTTCTAAACATGCATTCATAATTTCGTGTGTATTATTGAATACAGGTTCATTCTTGTCAATTTGGAACCTTTGTAAGTGATACATTTTCTGTTAACAATTATAAAATTCCTTTACTGTGTACATGTATACAATGTATTATTTTATTGGACAAAACTTAAGTGGATCCTTGTCCCACTTATAATCAATCCCCATCTTCACCTTGAGCATTACAGTTGTGATATTATGTAATCATGTCCAATTGGACTTAGGTGAAGTTTCTCACAATGACGTCTTCGTTGATAAGTTTGATTGGTTTCTTCAAATCTCCGATTTTGAGATCCGTCCACTTGTTAGCGTTAATATGTTTCAAACCATCAGTGAACGGGGCGACAAGTTTACTAAAATGCCACCCTTTCAATTGAGCCAAGAGGAAGATGAGCTGAAATTCACTTTCATATGTCAAAAGGTCACCATCTTCATTTTCATTGACATAATATAGGACGCATTTGAATGGGATTTTTTCCCAAAATTTCAACAAATTTTTTGACGGTGTTAGAGAATTTCTGAACATGCTATATGTGGCATATGAATAGTAGGAGACCCAGTGCCCAATGTGAAATAGTCAGATTTGAATGAAAAAAATTGTCCATTTTAATTTGATCGTTCTCTCCTAGCTTTTCACTAGACTGCATTTTTTTTATTTCGCAGGTTGGTAACTGTCAGAAAGACCGAGTGGATCTAAGGTAAGAGTCAATCTACCTAACATTTATTTTGGAATCACTGTTCAAAATTTTTGCTGACAAATGTTCCCTCAAAATTCATTTTCAGACTAGAAGAGAAAGGATATTCATTATGGGGTTACATAGCAAACCACATGAATGAGTTTCTCAACCCATTATATAAGCCTGAATCTAATGTTGGATTTGTGCAGCCCAACACTGCACCACAAACGTTCAAGTGAGTCGTCTCTAATTAATGCCGATTGAACTCTGAATGGTTTCTTGTTAAAATGGAATGAAAAATTTAAGACAATCAACTAAAGTACAAAACATACTTTTCCTTTACATTGAGTTAAACATAATTCATTTTACGGGTAGATTCTGGAGAGAAATGTATTGTCGATGGGAGACAGGGCTGCATCCAAGAGAATCTCTTACGGATTTAAGTAAGTCGACAAAATTATGATTTAAATTTATTTTATTTTCACAACTCTTCATGAATTTAACCTTATTTTCTTTTTTTTAATCTAATAGTGATCGCATCTAAAGACCATATTAACTCGCTTGAAGATCATATTCGACTACTTCAGAAACGAATCTTATCTGGTACAATATATTTTTTAATATTAGTTAGTTTTACTACACGAAATATTATATAAGTACTTACACACGAATTACATTTTGTAGCGGAAAAACAAATAAATGAAACAAAAGGTACGGAAGATAAAGTAACACTGCAAGAAAATTCTAATGGAGAGACAATTCCAGAGGACTGTGTGGAGGACAACCGTTTAA
>WJFB01003271.1:0-13959 GCA_009870185.1 Pygmarrhopalites habei | reverse complement strand
AAACTATTTCCACACACACAATACAATAATCATCTACTTCACATGGATTGTACATAATTGAAACACATTATAGCCATTTCAGCCATTTTCGCCAATATTACCATTTATGCCATTTTTACCATTTTCGTCACTGGCTGGTGAAAATTAATTTCAGCCGGCAATTTACGCAACACTGGTTTTTGGGGGCCCTGTGTGTGAGTGTGTGGCTGACTGGAATCAAAATTGTTTACGTCCTTTTGGGACAATTAAATGGAATTTGGCTGGACAACTGTGAATGTGCCTATCAATTTTGACAATCCACACGACAGGAGAAACAATTATTTCAAATTCTGATAAAAAACCAACATGAGAAAATTGTGGGAAAAATACTAGGAAAACAGCTTAAATGAAAAAAAGACGGGCTACACAAAATGTCTGATTGGCAGATTGTGGAGGTGAAGAACCGACGAGGTTGAAAGAACTAGAAAATAATTGAAAAAAATGTCTCAATTTAAAGGAATCATGTTACGGGATGTGAAGGAACCGGAAGTTAAACGACTTGTCAGGGGTTTATAAATTCAAGATCAAATTGTTGAATTTGATTTTAAAAAGGCACGCACGATACCTACCATTTATTTTAATAGTACTGGGTTAGGACATTCATAATGGACATGTAGGAATTAAGAAGAGTAAACTCGAACGATATTATTTTATAAACAATTTTGGTGTTGTTTTTCTATAAATAACAATAAATTGAATTTACACAGTTCAAAATGGACTCATTTAGTCAAACAGGGAAAAATTAAGTTGTCAGTATTTAAACGTGTGTGCTGTACTCTAAAGGTATTAATATTAACTAGTCAGATTAAGAACAAACTTTCAATCTTGTCATTACATTGTTGAACAATGATTGTTCAATTTGAGAAGAACTAAAATAGTCTCGATACCCTACCCTTCCCCTCTAGTCATGTATAATGACTCTAAATGTATGAATATCTTAATGCAATTGTGCCAACAAAACCTTGAACAATTTCCTCCTCTCAAAATTTGCATATTATCCACAAGTGGAATGGATAACTTATCCCATGTCAACAATGAAAATGTATCTCGTTCTTTTCCAATTTAATGTTTAGTAAATGTTTTCAAGTTGAAAATTTTAACTAAAATATTCTTTCTACTCCATTATGGAGTCTCCATATCTCAATTTTATTGTACTTTCTGTTTATTTTGTTTTGTCATTTTCAATGCATTTGGTAATACAACATATTACATGCTATGTACACAAAGTACATACCATATTATCCAAAACATTGGAAAAAGGATTGCATGGCTATTACATGCCTTACATGCCATCATTATGACAATGTCCTTTTTTATTTAATATAATTTTGAGCACACAAAAACGTACAACTTTTGTATTACAAAGGCTTTCGTACTTTTTGTATCCTTTTTGTCTTCTCAATTTCAAAAGTTTTCATTAGAATCCTCCTACGGAAAATTCGTAATGAAACTGGTGTGGTGAGTGACACCAATTCAGAGTTATCTTCGTACTTGACACAATTTCTCTACATTTCCAAAAATTCCCCCAGATTCCTGTCCAAAAAAACCACAATGATCAACATAAAACACTTATTTATATTATCAATCTTCTTGCTTTCCCCTCCCATCGTCATGACCTCGAATTCGAATCTACCACCTTCGTCGACATGGCCCCTTCATATTTTGTCAATTTTTAGTTCAACTGATGATCCTCAATCCTATTGTGCCGTATACCTCAAATTCTACGACAATTCCCTCCCCCATTCCATGACTTCGACACTCCACCATCTTACTCATGTCATGTCACGCCCTCTGTACCTCAAAAATGGGCAATCCCAAAACTCTGCAATGCGCTATTTTGTTGATTTTTTCAAATTTATTGCATATCTGAGGATAAAAATAAGAGCCCAGTACAATTCTCATTTCTGAGTAAATTTGGCAAAGGTGATCCTTCCTCAGTTCAATTGATGTCTATAGTAAACATTGTCTACTCCTATGACTTTACCTGACCATTAATATCATCTCGTGGTCACCAAAATTCTTCCCAGATTGAAAGTGACGAAGATGACAAAGTTGGGAGTTGACATACGGGAAAATTTCCCCAAACTCCCGACCATAATTGCAATCTGTGGAATAGACCGTAAAGCCAGCTGAATTTGCATCCCTACACCCACTTCCCTTTCATCAATTTGCCATTTACATTTACTCAAAAGTGTGGCCTTATTTCTAGCAATTACGCTGGGGATAAAGAAGGCTTTATCGTAGAGCACAGGGAAAATGATCATAACATAAAAGACGACAATTACAGCGAAGATTGTGAGGAATGGATGCGTCCTGTCGTGATACCGAATGGCAAAGAAACTCCCTGCAACGGCAGTGATAGTGGAGGCAAGTTTGAACGTGAGGATCACGTGGGCGTACACTTGGTTAAACAATTGGGTGAAAAGTTGGATCTGTCTGAGTGTTCTCAAAGCCTCCTTCAAATGGTCATTGTTGAGACGGCTGTAAATAATTTTAATCAACTCAGTTGATTCAATTGTAATGAAAATAGTTTTAAGCAGTCATCAAATGCAGATACACTTTATGGCAAATAAAGTTAGCTGGACTCACGGCTGATCCAGGAGTTGGGATAGTTGTTCAAAAATGTCGGTACATTTGAAGAAAAAAAGAAACTGAGAGATGAAAAAAAGGAAGGCAGAACACAGGAAATTTAACATCCACAATTCAGCAAAGAGGAAAATTGGGAATAGAAATAAAGGATGGGATGAGTTCGGGATCATGAAGAAAACGAAGGAAGGGTCGTAGAGGAATAAACAAGTTAGAAGGACAAAGATGGAGTACGTGATGATTGGGAGGACCATCAAGAGCAACTCTTTGAAAGTATAGCTGGACAAATGTCGAGGACGCTCAGGGATTTCTACAAAATTAATTATGAGTGTACCACATCATCCACATACACACAGTTAGCTAACAGTGTTATAAAGGTTCCATTGGGTTCCGGTTCCGAAAATTCGGAATTATTTGGATTCCGGTTCGGATTCCAATTTTGAAATGTAAAACATTTTTTGGGTTTCCGTTCCGGTTCTCAAAGCAAAAAGTTTCGGTTCCGGTTCCGATTGGGTTCCCATTAGGTATGTGCGTGCAGAACCGAAAAAACCGGTTCTATTGGGTTCTCAGTCCCAATTACTTTGGGTTCCGATTCCGGTTCCGGTTCCAAAAAATGTCAGTTTCGGTTTCAATTCCGGTTCTGGAACTGGAACCCAATTGTTTTTATTACGGTACTACCGGCATCCATTGGAACCCTTTATAGATCTAATACTACACACACGCACACAAAAGCGTCCTCCAATCTACGCTCTTAGAACAGAAGGGAGAGTTTCCCCGGAAAAGGGTAAAATTTTGCCCGGAGGAGTGCAACTAATATGGGAAACTTCAGGAGAAGGTCAAGTCATTTTCTCCGGAAGAAGGTCAAAATTCCCGGGAAGAGTGGAATTTTCCCTCCTTCCGGGGAATTTTTGGACTCCTCCGGGGAAAGTAGTTTCCTTCTTTTCCTGGGAAGAATTTTTGCCTTCTGAAGGGAAACTTTCCCTCATTCCCTGGAAAATCCACTTTCCACCCAACATTCTTCCTTCTATGTTAAGAGTGTACAGAAAAGTCGAATTTACCTTGGTCTCTGAAGAACTCGTTGAGAATAGTGCAGTACTCTAGCGGATGAAGGACACAACCAACAAGTTGCCATGATAAATAAGTAAATCCTCCTGTAATCAAAAATATTTGGATGGCAATATTTTGAAAGGAACATTCAGCTTTTGGCTCTGATGAAGTCAGACATTGACCCACAAGGAGACTCTTTGCCATTGACTGGATTGTCAACATGACTAAATGTAATTTCCAAATAGACAGTCTCCATCTTGATTGTTGTATAGTTATTTTACTCTTGGTAAAATCTACTGAGAATGGAATAAAGTTGATGTATGAACAGAGGTTCAGTGCTACGAAATTTATTTTAAACTCCTTCTTCAGCATTTTCCAGAATTTATTTAGTCCAGCCAAACGCTGACCGTCCTCCTTTCAAAAGTCTTTATACTGATTTTGGACACCAAACTGCTTGGCCTGGTTACGTCTACTATAATGTCTCCAGTAAAACTTGAGGGATAATTGGCAAATATTCTCGTTATCGTCAATTGTTTTCCTGGGATGTGGTTTAATCTGACCATCATAAGTGATCTCGAATTCCTGTTCCATTATTGTCTCAAGTAATTTTAACAGATATGCAAACTGAAGGCTGTAATTCTCGTCCACAAAAATAGTTTAGGGAATGAAGGGAATGGGAATGTGATAAGAAAGGCTGGTGGAAAATTACCTCCGAAAAGTAATCTAAGAAATTTCTTATTCAAATTGCTGGAGAATTACATTATGCAACTTACAACACAGAACAATTATCCCAATTCACAGAATATCATGCTCAATAAAAACAAAAATGTGCTCAAACATTTAAAATTATTTACACAACTCAATCCTGATTATCAGGGCCGTCAGAAATCTGCTCTTTTTTAAAAAAAATTCTGCTTTTTGAAGGAACAAATTCTGCTTTTTCTGTTTTTTAATCTTTTTGATTATTTACTGTATCCTAAATCACTAACGATTCCGGAAAGCACTGAAAAATGACTCCAAATGGCGGAAAGCACTGAAAAATCACTAAGAATGGCGGAAACTGCTGAAAAATCACTAGAAGATGGCAGAAAGTACTGAAAAATCACGGAATAATGACTGACACCAATAAAAATTACTGAAAATTACCGTAGAAATCACTGAAAAATTGAGCTTTCGGTGTGAAAAAGGATGATTTTTTTGCGAAAATTAGTGGTACCCAAAATCTGGTTTTTCCGAAGAAAATCTGCTATTTCTGTTTTTTCTGCTTTTTATTTTTGCATGTTTTGAGTGATTATGCCATCCCGTTCACTATTTACCCGGGTATCATGGTGTAGAATGCCGATTTACTTTTTCTGCTTTCTGACGGCCCTGCTGATTATCATTAAACCACACCACAACATCTCAATCAAGAACATGCCAGCCGAACCCCCCATCATCACCCCAAGTGCAAGAAACACCAAAATAATGTCAGACTCCTCAAACTCCAACGGTTTAAAAACTTCCTCTTCATCCAATCCCCCGCCATTTCTACTCCCTAACTCAATTAAGTAGCTGTCCACAAACCCCAAAATCCCAGAACTGAGTAACCATTTCATTCTCCTCGTGACTCCATTTTGATTTTCCCCATCCCTTCCAATACTCTTACTAATCTGTGGAAATACATAACTCACAACAGACTTTCTCTTCCTCTCCTCCTTAAAAATCGTATTTTGAAACTTCCAGTTCTTCCCTAAAGTCACAAATTTCCTTTGCATATTTCTACGCATAAATTGTGCAAACTCTCCTCTCACAAACTCAAAGTCTTCCTCCTCCACAACTAAAATTGTTTTCCCTCGACTCAACTTTGTTCTAATGGCTTGTGAAATGGTTTCTCTCGGAATACTTCCTAGTCTGTGCAAAATGGATGAATTTCGATACAGCCACTCACAACTTTTAAATTTTCGACACGGTGACTTGAAAAATGGAGTATTTGTCAAATGTTCATCTACATCTTTTTTCAAAATTTTCCAACAATCAACTACACAGTTTTGATTGGTCAATGCCATGAAAATCCATTGTGCAAATTTTGAACAGAACACGTGATCCGTACTGAATTCCATCCCGAAAGATAATGAAGGTAAAACTACCACAATATTCTCATCGATTGGCTCACAACCTTTTTTTGAATTATCCACCATGTAAAAAAAATCAAAATTATGAAAATTTTCAAACAAAATCTCTTTCTCTCCCGATCCCGCCTTCTCTTTCAAATCCCACCAAATCCCAGGAGAACCAGTGCAGACTGTGTACTCCGACTTTATCATTCCCCTATAAGCATTTGTGAGAACTATTCCCATTAGTAACCAAATTAGCAAAATAATTTTGCAAATTTTTGCCAACTCTTTTCTAACTGTATCAGAATTGAATGGCAACTCTGCATCACATTGCTCTATAAAGATCCGGTACAACCACTCCAAATTCTTCCACATCTGTCTTCCTAAATGATGACATAAATTTAATTTGAATTTCCCGCCACGTATGCCAAAGTAATAAAAGACGACGCAGTAAAAAATACAAGTGAGAAGAGAAGACAGAGACAAGAAAAGCCACACGGAAAATTGAAATGGTGCGACGTAGATTTCTAATCCTTTTAAACTACACACACCATCCGATGTGATCAACTCGAACGTGTCAGTTTGATCATACTTTGTAGGGTATATCTGAACATTTTGATTAATCAATTGTGGTGCACCACTGCTGGACAACACTGTCGTGTACAAAGCCAAACTAAATCGATTTGGAGTGTCACGGATCGTGGAGTCAACAATATTTTTGTTGAACACTCGACTTTCGTTCAGACCCGAAAGGAGAGTTTGAAATACAAAGTTGTCTAGAGTGGGAATGTGGAGTACATCTCCATGAAAAGGGGAGTAATTCAGATGTCCTTGGTTCCTTGCTGTTGGTTGGCGGGGATATTTAAAAATTGACTTGTAGAACGACTCGAGTTTATCTCGAAATCTGGCGTAATAAACAGGACCTACGGTGACAAGCCAAATCCTATTTTCCCCAAAATTTGATGCTTTTTCGTAGCATCGCGCCATTTCAAGATGGCAGGGCGTCACGCTTTGCTTAGGACAGTAGAAGATGTGTGTTTGGATCTCATCTTCAGTACAGCATCCGTCTGCATAGAATCCAACTGTTAGTAATGATGCGTTGATGTTAGAATAGGCAGTCTCTTCGGGCGGACGTTTTGGAGGGTAAAATTTTTTACCCGGGATTTTTGGTTTACTTGGTGGAATTCCTGGTATTTTATTTTTACTGCATACGGTTTTGACAGACGATTCAAAGTAGAGGAAGAAAGCGGGAGTTTTCATGACGCTGGGAACACGTGTCATGAGCATTGTGACTATTAGTGGATGGTCCAGTTTGTACGGGTTGATTTGGGTGGAACCGAAAATAAGGGTGAAAAGAGGAGGGCGGGTAGTATGAATGAATATTTTTGACTCATCGAATTGAGGGGAATAGACTGGAGATCTTGTATTAAGGTGTGCTTGTTGGAATTGCCCAAAGGAGTTTAACATGTGGTAGGTGGATTGTTGGAGAGGAGTTGGAAGGAGGAAGATTGCTACGTAATATTTAATGAATTTTAATGTAGATATTAGAGAACTGCCTTGGTCTTTTGAGGGGACCGGATTGAATTTGAAAGGCTGAAGTGTTGTGTGGTGTAGAACAGGATGATCTGTGAAATCCAGGTGGAATGAGTCGTAGGAAGGATTTGAGTACGATTGGAAGTAGATGAAATAATTTGGATGTGCAGAGGCAACGAAATTACTCAAATTCACAGATGGTCCTGGATTTTGGTGGGAAATGGATTGAAAAATTGAAATGGAATTCAGGTTTTTGCAGATTAGGAGAAGGGGAAAAAATTGCACAAATTTTAGCCAAAGGGTTGTCATGGTGGTCAATAGAAGAGAGCAGAATTGTGAATGGAAAATTTCCTGAGCATACAGTTTTGTACGCACACAGAGTAAGAACTGGAGTCTAGTACACTCTTAAAATAGAAGGAAAAATGTTGGGTGGAAAGTGGATTTTCTACGGAATGAGGGAAAATTTACCTTCACAAGGTCAAAATTCTCCACGGGAAAAGAAGGAAACTGCTTTATCCGGAGGAGTCCAAAAATTCCCCGGAAGAAGGGAAAATATCCCGAGATGGAGGGAAAATTCCACTCTTCCCGGGAATTTTGACTTTCTTCCGGGGAAAATGACTTTACCTTCTCCTCAAATTTCCCGTACAAGTTGCACTCCTCCGGGGACAATTTTACCATTTTCCGAGGAAACTTTCCCTTCTGTTCTAAGAGTGTAACTGGACTTTACATTACAAAATTTCAACTTCTTCTTTAAAGTGTATAGAGTATAGGCGTCGATTTAGATTGGAAATCTATCACACTTGACACATTCCACTTTGGTCAAGATAATTTTATTGTCAGTGGCAAGACTTCGTATCTCCCGGGAGAAATGAATTTTCCCTATTACTACACAGTGGGAGGAACCGGGCGGAAGTCATTGAAGGTCATAACTTTGGTAATGTTGTGTGTTCTTTCTCCTGTTGAAAGGAGTTGGGAGAAACCGGGTATTTTGGTTCCACTCAATGTCGGGCTGGAATCTTTGTCAGCAGACATTTTTACCAGGGTTTTATTGGATTTTTTGGGTCATAGAAATGAAAGACCCGGGTTTTTTCCAACTATAGGGTAGGCATACTGGGTCGCATTGGGTCTGGGTTTTAATGGGTTTTATTGGGTTTTTTGGGTCATTGAAATGAAAAACCCGGGTTTTTTCCAACCCTGATTTTTACACTGTAGTAATTAAATTGACACGTGAAGTCATTGAGTTGATTGGTTATTGATGACTCATCACTAATCACTCATGAATGATTAGTGAAATGATATCAGTACAAAAATCCTGGTGTCGCCCTTGTAAAGTACACCCCCACTTTAGACAAAAACTCCGAAATGAATCCCAAGCAACCCAGCCCCACCCCCAAACAATAAATCATGATTGCTGACAGATTAATAGGACTTCCCAGAACTGTTCGTTGTAGACTACTTTCCAAAAGTAGTCTTTTCTCCTCTTGTATCATCTTCAGCGTTCGTTTATTCCTTGCCAATTTCATGTAGGGAAAGGCAGCCGTCGCTGCAAACATTTTGTTGACATCCGTCCAGTAATTGTACAACCCAGACTGGAAATAAGAATGGAAGTTGTAGAGAATGAGATCTAAATTTGGTGTTGTGAATCCTACCATATAAGGATAGATTGTGATATCCTCCTTCAACATATTCCAACTTTGTCCATTCTGAGTTGGCCACAAAGTGTTGAATATTTCCTTTTCCTCGCTCCTCGTTATGATCGCTTCACGATCTGGAAGTGTCAAGTCGTACCCCCAATTATGATAAATCTTTCCAGCTGCATCCTCTCTTGAATCTCCAGCAGACTCCATGATAACTTGATAGTTCACGTCTTCTAAATCGTTCTCATAGGATGACTTGAATTTAAATCCTTCCGAAATTAAATCATCCAGTGTCAGATTTGATTGCTTTGTCCCTGGAACTGTAATCCCACTTTTCAACTCACACAAATAGAATTGAGTGAGGAGGAACGAGAAGAAGATCCAAAATAGAGTGAAACAAAAACGACTTTTCATTCCCGCTGGAATTTGAATTTGAAATACGAGTGGTGACCAAACAGTCAAAAGAGCGGAGCCGAAATGTAAATGATGCCGATCCCAATCAATTGATTTTAAGTATGAAATATGGAGACACGTGGAGACATAGATGGCAACTGCATAACAAAACCACACACCGTTTTCATAAGGTTGTGCAATCGAAAGTAGATTTGACAACAATGCCTTTGATTCTGAGGATGAGGGATACAAAATAGTGACTTGGAAATCACTCGTCTTTTCAAACTGGTCAAAGTCCTTTGTATCATTTTGTGAAGCACAGAGGAGACAATCCGTAATGATCGATGCACATTGTTTCCCTTCAAACTTGGCTGGATTATTATTGGTGAAAAGGATAGAAATGTTCAGACTACTCAGAATCCCATGGAATATTGTCATGTCTACTAGAATCCCATTGTGTGACATGTGGATGTCACGAAACTTCCAATCGTATTCATCAAAATGGTTCTCCAAGTACATCAATGCTTCGTAATAATCGTAGATTTCTCCGAGACTGTTTTTGTCCCTGCGACGGGTTTTTGAGACAAGCGGCTTGAGAATTGTTTGTAGGGAATCAGGATTCTGATTTGGATGTGAGATGGAGAATTTGGATTGGGTGACCATGTGAGTGCCATTCAGGACGATGTAGTGGTAGAGTGACTGTTGGGATATCAGATGAGATTTGGGACGTAGGGAGATTTTTAGTATATTTAGTGGAGCAAAGCAAAGATAAGGCGACCATTGTTCGAAATCTTGGACGATTTCCCCGGGAGATTCATTGGAATGAGGATCAATTAAAATTACCCAGTCATGAAGGATATTGAATCGTCCCATTCTTTGTTCTAATAAAATGTTGATTGGGTTCTTCGTGTTGCGTGTGTCATTAAATACAATGTGAAGCATGGACGGGTCAGTAAATTTTGATGTGAGTCCAAAGGTTGTTGAAGTGGAACAATCCAAATTGTTGAAGCAATGTGTGGATGGGATTCCCAATTGTTGGATAAAGTGAAGGGAGATTGGTTCAGGATTGTTGTGTGTGTTGTCATTTGACTGGGGTACGAAAGAATGGATAAGGATATGCAGATTTTTGAAAATTTTTAGGAAATGCTGGAAAGGATTTTCGAATTCATTATCATGGGGATGAAACTGTAGAAGATAGGTCAAAGGAGTGGAATGAATGAGAGAGAAGAGATTAGTGTACAGGGAAAAGGAGATGAAATTATTTACAAGCTGAGATGAATCCATGTTCAACCAAATGCAACAGTAATTGAAAAATGAGAATATTCGTGCCAAAACAAACTCTGGTTTTGAATATTTGTAAACAAAAGTTTTGTTGAAACACCAAATAACGTTATAGGCTAGAATCCTATTTTGAGGACTGGATTATATTTTATTTATGCTACCATGAAATGTCATCAGTTTGTCGGTTGTCCGTCAGAATGAGAATTTCCATGAAAGTCGTTGAGGTTGAAAAGTATTCCCTTGACACTTGAAAAATTACATAAAGTGAAAGAGAGTGACAGTTTAAAAATTATTGTACGTTTTACAATAAAAGTTTGTAACACTTGTAACTGATAGATGATGATAAATAATTTATATCAAGATAAATTCGATAATTGTTACATAATTTGAGGAGTTATATTTATTTTTATGTGTCTCTGATCCAGAACTAAAATCTATCTGATGTACATTTTGTAAAATGAATGACTAAGAATGAAACTATATGGCCTTGGTGTCCAATAGTTTCGATGTAGGGCCTTGTTGTAGTAGAGCCTTGTTACAAGTTTGGCATGTACTCTCATTTGGGTGAACAGAATTCAGTCATTTCTCTCATTTTTGACATTCAAGAGGAAAGAACCAAGTGTCCAAATCCTCCTTACAGTCAGTCTTCCCTTCCCATGTAGTTTACATCATGATGTAGATCTTGAGTTCGTCTCAAGGGATTTCTACACTGACATAAAATACATTGACACATCGTGTGAATCATGCCTGTCTTATTTTTTCCGACAGTAGTCACAATTCATACAGATAAAGATTTGACCAAATCCATTCCACACGACTAACACCAGAACCGACAGCAAAAGACATGGTCAAAGAATGGAAATTAAAATAGATTGGTTCATCCTCCATCGAGAATGCTCTGTATAGTAAGTAACTCTTCGTAATTTGAAGAAGGCTTTTTCAAAGAATGAAAAATGCACTACGGACCAAAAATAAGTAGAGATTTTATCACGAAATGACTTTAAAATCACGTAGAGAAAATACTTGACAACCTTGCTTCTTGTAATCAAGTAGATATTTTCAGAAACACATACATTGTTGTATTTTAATGTCAATATTTTGCGATAAAATTGTGCACTATAATTGCCTGCATGTCCATTTGTTCATACTAGTCATGCAGTGCCATTTTTTAATTGTAAACATGAGAATTAATGAGTGCATTTTTATTTAATTAGTCAGCTACCATTTCCGGTCGCATTTTAAAGTCACAGTATTGCAGCATAACTTTAAGTTAATTAAATCCTTCCAGTTATCCTCCAGCATTGTTGCTTTTTGATTAATTTTAAAAAATCAGAAAAATATTAAAAAGTATCGTCATCCAAAAAAATGACAGACCACTGTTCTGAACTGCACCCATCACCCTCAGAAAAATGAGGCCAAAATCCGCAAATTCAGAGTCAGTGGTCATGAAGAAATGTTTTTGTGGTAGTGACACTCGTCCTCAAATACTTTACATGTGTGCCAATTTCCACTGTCAGACAAAGTTTGTTTAAGAAGCTCATTGTACTTTGACACTCGTTCTGTTAAACAAAACAATTGATATTGCAATCAAAGGTATAAAACTTTTGAACTCATCATGTCAGCCTTGTTACAAATTTCCTTATTAATACTTCCACTTTCCATCATATCAACTAATCCTGTCGAACCCTCTGCCCCAAAATCCACTTCATTGCCCTACGAAGTAATTTGGTTCAGAGTTCCAGCACTTCAATGCCACACAGATTTCTTTAACAATTTTACTCCTCGATTACTTTCATATAAGGAATTAGCTTAGCCAAATCGTCTCCTTTATTTTTATTTAATGGGATTGGACGACCTTATGATCTTCTCGTCACAAACTCGTAAATACTTTTTCAGTCGACTTGAATCTTCATAAAATCTGAAAGTTCATGTTCCTCCCAAATGTAAAAGCCATCCAAATTAAAAAAATTTAGTGACATGTAAATATAATTAAATCAAACTATAGTTACACAAAATAATAAACTTCAACTTACTGGCGACTCATGATTTTCTTTTGCGTACAAAACATTTGGTGTATCAGCACTGTAACGAAAACACAAATATTTGGTAACTTGTAGAGTGGTCGATCGATCAATAAAATCCATTAATTCCTTAAAGGACTTGAACATTTTCTGCTTCATTCTGTGAGTGTGATATTTCTCTACGCGTTCTTTGATATTCTGCTCCACGTCGTCTGGAATCATTGGTGGATGTCTCCTAATTATAATTTCAATTAGAATAAAATCGGTGTTGGCTTCATTGTACGAATGACCGGTGACAAACAGCTTGTGGTGGACAACAGTAAAGTAACCTTTGCTGACCAACAAAATTAAAAGAAGAAGTGTGTAGAAGTTGTTGTTTTGGCCAGTTGATCTGTCAGTCCACACAACTAAAGTCCTTTCTTCACCAGGGTTTAAAGGTGTCAACTTTTGACACATGGCCCAAATGCAACTCGACAAACACGAGCCTACACAAATTCAATTAGATAAGTAAATGAATGGATTTGAAAACAATAAACTTTAACAATCATTGTAAAAAAATGTGTCCACATGCAACAAACTGTTTTACTCCTGTTGGAGATAGTACTCCAGGCTTGAAACTATTTTCGTGTTGTCCTTTTGTCACCATATAAGGGTTTCCCCTGACCCTGTTCTCATGAGACACTCGAGTTTTCCAACTATTGAAATTACATGTCCTTGCCTTCCCATTATTGAGGTTCGTACAATCAGAGAGAGTTAGAATAACATCTCCCATTTTCAAATTAATTCTGTCAAGAAAAACAAAAACATTTGAATAGACGACGTTCATTTGTCAAACAGATTTTTCTGATTTTAAAAAAAACGTATTTCTCAACTGGACACAAAGTGCAATGTGATTTCTGTTTGAAGTTAAATTTGTTATGCTTAATCAATTTGTGACTTACCTGTTCAAAACGAATAAAACGGTTTTCAAACTTTATGTTTTAAAAAATTAACACTTCAACACAACAATTACATAACTGAGGATACTTAAATAAATCCAAGATTTTTTGGGGGGGAATTTGAACGTTGGATACGGCTGAGACAAGGAAAGGGTCGTCTCTGTGACGAAGGGAGGGTGTAGACTCTGGTTTTCCTTTGCAGGTTATAGTCCCATTATTGTTATCCTAGAATCATATGCAAATTTGGTTGTCACATCAAACATTCAAATTTCAAGGCTTAAATTCGCATTTATCATGTGATGCCACAAAAGCCCCTCTACCTGAAATATGAGTGGGGCTATTGTGGCAGGCAATTATGATGACCTTTTGAGGACATTCGAGTTCAAATTAT
>WJFB01003270.1:0-13967 GCA_009870185.1 Pygmarrhopalites habei | reverse complement strand
ACATACCCCCCCCCCCCCACTAATCTTGTAGGCTAATGAGCACGTAAATCTCCATTCTTTCGTTAGGAAGCAATGAGGCGGAAGTGGTGAGAACATATGGACTCAACCATACCTCATCCTCCACTCAAAGTTTTTTAGACCTTGGCCTACTTTCTGGCTTCAAAATTACTCCTTTTTGTATCTACACTGTCATTGTAGTCTTCGACACATTGTAAAATCTAGACTTATTTCGGCAGAGAGAGAGAGGAAATAACAAGAAAGTGGATTATTCGCAATTAATCGAAAAAAATTCTGAGAAATGGGGGAATGAGGGAATTTACACAATAGTAAGCAATGATAAAGTGCAATGTAAATACAATATGTATATGAATTAACTTTTAATCAGCGTGCCTTTCCCCTATCTTAAATACTACACTAATTAGTGATGATGTAAGTTGAATACCTTTTGATTATGAGCCATGACTACATTGTGCAAATATACTAGATTTAAAGTTTCTTTTGTAATGCTAAAAAACTGGTTCAGAATATAATAGAAGAGAGAGAGAGAGAGAAAATATATAGTTTTCATTGTGTTAATTAGAAATTCTAATTTAGAATGTTTGTTCCATAGATTCCAAGAATAATTCGTTACATTTTAAAACAAGGGAAGGAGAGAGAGAGAGAGAGTTACATTATAAAAATACAATTGTACAACACGAGTTATTGAGTGCCTCCACTAATTGTGTATATAAAAAATGAGTTATGTAAAAGTAAATATATATATAAGGGAAAAGTTAAATGTTGATATTTAGTTACAAGAAAAACATAATGGCCACAGTGCACAGTGCAAAATACAATATTATTGAGGAAATACTAAGTAAAGGGAATTATAAATGTAAGTGGAGAGTACACAAAAGAGTTTAATAATTGTTACCCCCTCAACTAGTAAATCGCATAATACTAAACCATACCGTATAATACCGTTGTACTGTACTGTACTATACTGTACATATTATATTATTATGAACGTAATTTTTACTATTTGTCTGTAATTTTTCTTTAAAAGATACAAAAAGTACTAATTAAAATATTGTTAAAAAGCTTTTAACAAGTTAAAACAAATGGATATTATTATACAATACCAATACAGTGGTTACAATGGACTATGTAGTTGGGAGAAAGGGAGAGAAAGTCCCTCTCATATTATGTACATACCATGTATATCATACTCTGTAATGTAATGTTTTGTCTTCGTGAAAGTTGACCGTTAATGTACATTTTCAACGACAACAATTACCAACGGCTATAATACAAAAATAAACTCCGGAATATCTTTATTAATAAAGGTGTATCAATATATATTTGAGGTTTTAAAGAGCACACGCAAATTCTTTTTCATATTAATTTTCCCCACTTTCACTTGTCACATTGTCATTCTCAATCAAATTGAACCACAAATTTCTTTTTTCAAAGTATAAACCTACAAAAGAAAAAGTCTTCAGAGCATATCATAAAAAGGAGTTTGTTTATGTGTGTGTGTGTGGAGGAGAACACTTTGAATGATAATGGGGATACTCTAATATTTACGTAGACGTCTATATGAAGTTAGGAGCGTGTGTGTGTCTGCACGCTTCAGTTGGTTTGAGAGTCTCGCTGACTTTTTTTTCTCACTGATATTATTGGGGCCTTTGGCTGTATTTACACTTTGGGTGGCTCCAGTCATTCATGACAAGGCAGCACAGGGAAAAGTGAAAGCAGAGAAAGAGAAAGGCAGGTCTAAACTCTCTCTCTCTCTCTCTCTCTCTCTCTCTTCCTTCAATTTTTTATGGGAGACTTGGAGTCTCGTGTGGAAACCTTCTTCACACTCTCATCCGATCCTTGGATCTGAAAAGCTCCTCTATAACAATTTTTGCCTCCAGCTTGGATTTTCATCATATTCATTCCTTAATCCTCCATTGTTCTCCTCTTCCTCCTCCATGTGAGGATGAGATGAGATGTGTGCATCAGGGTTTCATTTTCACCAAACAATTTTTGGCGTGAATTCGCTCCAGGGATTTTCATTTATTTTTTAACAAACTATCTGCACTTGGAAATCAAACAGACAAACAGCACAGAGAATCTTCTAAACTAAACACGTCAAACTGTAATGACGAGAGAGAAGGAGAGTTGTCAACTTTGTTAAATCTTCAAAACTGTGTAGTTATACATATAAAAAGTAATTTTTGTAAAGAAATTGGCTTTCTCCACGTTCCTTCGTAATACTCAATTATCTTGAAGGATCCTCAAAAAAGCGGAACAGTAAAAAAGTAATTTTTTTGCACTCGACAAATTTCAACTGAAATTTTATTTCTTTACTGACTTTCTTTTTCTCTCTGGCTACCATAAAAAGTTGTGATATTGTCTTCCTCTTCAATGACAATATTTTCGTCTCCGCAATCACAAAATATCAAGTAATTCAATCTTAACAATACATATTACTTTTGAAGATACTAATTTCCGTGTATTGTTTGTGTTGTGAATACCGTACGGATCAAATTTAGAGCACGGCCGGTTAGTCCAGCAAAATATATTTGTATTAGATTGACCGCAATTTAGTATGTTTATTTAAAATAGAAAATTTGCACTGTCATTATCTCAGAGAGTAAAAATTATTTGATTCAGATTATCTCAATCAAATTTTGCAATTTTTTGTGTTTTCAAGAAAACTTCGAGATTCCTCGCAGAATTTTACGGTAACTCCCAAAAAATGTGCATTTGACCCAACTACAATTCCCTACTTTTCATGATGTCCCCAGATCTTTCCCTGAGCTTTCCCTTCCCCAATTTTTCCAACAAAAGAAAATCTTCAAAAAGACTAACTCTGGCCGAAGGATAAGAGAAGGGGGAATAACTAGCTCCATTTATAGCTCATTTTTATGTTCCTGATCGCAGAGTGTGCACTACCATTACGGGCTAAAGTGTAAGTACAGGACATTAAGTAGTAAGGACACGATGTAAACAAACATACACGAAGAGAGAGAGAGAGGGGGAGAGAAACAAGGAGGCAATAAGATGGGGAGAGAAAACAAAAACAAAAAGAAGAAAATAATATAGAAGCCCATCGTCCTCCACTTTTTATAGAGCTACAATAGACCTCCCTTCAAAATCGTTAGGCTAGCATTAGAAGTAGCAGCAGTCGCATCAGACTAGACTTGGCCTAGACTACTACTACATACTACTTGGTGTATTGTAGTTCAGGATGGTTGGCATTAAAAAAAGATAGAATTGTCTTGTTCATTTTCATAATAGGCTCATCCTGGTGGGTCATTTACCTAGTCCTCCAATCCATTGACCTAGTCTTCATCCCAAGACTTTGTACTACTACAAGTCGTGACACTCTGCCCGGGTAATCTTGTTATTTTTTCCCGCTTTCCCCTCCTCCCAAAACCCTGAAAAAATTGTTGGTTATGTCTTTTCCATTTTCTCTCTCTTTCTCTTTTTCTCGTGTGATTCAACCTTTACAAATGTACTCACAAGTTGTCTCTCAAGTTTCATCCAAGAAACTGAGCCTTTGATTTCCTACACTAAGTACAAGGACTAAGTCTATGAGAAAAGACCGATAATCCCCTCTTTATATATATTCCTGGGGTTTGGACTTACTGCCCGAATTACAACCACTCTCCGATCTTAACCTCTCCGTTTCCCCACAAACTATCCATTGATCTCCCTGGAAATGCTTGACAAATAAAAATAAATTGGGGAAAAAGAAACCCGAAGGGAATCCATCCAGAGTGAACACCAGCAAAAAAAAGAGGATTTCTGCTGGGAGAAAGTTGCACATAGCAGCATCCAACACAGTAAGCACGAAGCCTTTAGTTTTTGGAAGGACAGTAATTTTAATTTAAACCAGGAAGGCTGCGGGCTAAATCCTCCTTCTTAGTCTCCCCCTGATTTCTGATCGTGTTTCAATTCTGTATTCTCTACACACACGCACATAATTACCGTTTCCACCTCCCTCTCGCTCTACTTCCCTCTTCTTTCGACCAGGAAGAGGAGATGCAAAATCCCTATTTGTCCCTTCTTCAAACCCTTCCCTCCCCCAAATTAGGAATTACAGTGGAAGGTAGAAACACTCCGTCTCTACGCTGTTCAAAATCATGAGTACACACTACACACACACACAAACACAAGCCTGAATCCAAGTCAAATAAAGCCAGACTACGGCTGGAGATTGAGGAGTAGAGCAAAAAGCTCAATGAATATGGATATAGAGGAACTGTGGAGTGAAACGATAGAGAGAAAGAGATTCAGGAAAATCAATTGCGCCTTCTGCAGCCACAGATACTGACACTGCGAGAGAGAGAGCTACAACCACAAAACCACAACTCAAGTCGATCTTCCCTGTGTGTGTGTGTGTGTGTCTCTCTTTGTCTCATCTCTAATTTGTAGAGTCAACAAGAGCATCAAGAGGTTGCCTCTGCCAACATCCATTCTGTCCTTAGTACACAGTACACATACATATACATGTAGTACAGAGAATGTTGAATTGCTCCTTTTACTACGTCAATTTCCGAAAGAGAAAGTCACTTTCTCTTGTCTGGCTTCTTCTTCTCCCTTAACTCACGTCGAATATTAACAGTGAAGTGAAAGGAGAAGATAGAGAGATGTTTGAATGATTTTGCATGATTGTCAAGGTGATTATTTGTGTGTGTGTGACATCCACACCTCTCAATTGTCTTGTTTAGATTGGGCTTTGATGCGTGGGCTAATGGTAACTACGCCGTATCATAATGCTTGACTTGTGTGAGGAGAAAGTCCTTTGACAATAGGAAATGGAAATTTTGGACAATCAAATTGGATTGGTTGCTGTTATGTAGAAATTTGTGAACATGAAGACTGTCATGTGAATGCAAATTTTCCTGTTTTTGCTATGGAGGCAACTTCCTGGATAAAATATTTCGACCTTTTTGGGATCAACATTGTGACAAAATGTTGTTTCAAAACTTTATTTTAAAATTGGACATGTAGTCAGAGAAATTCTTTAAGAGACAGCGGCATCACTTTCACATTGTTGACTTTTTATGTACCATATTTTAGTATCTATGAATAGGAATTTGCACAAATTTTGCACACCGTATTACGCTTTTATTAAATGAAAATGGGTCACTCGCACAAAAAATTGCAAATTACTCGCCATTCTTTTATTGTTAGAATGGCATTGGGAATTAGAGTTGGATTGATTGGGAAAATTTAAAAGGGAGCAATTTGACTCCTCTTGGTTAAACACATTAACTTTGACCATCCATAATCTAGTGAAAGTGGAGAGAGGGAAAGGGTAAAAATGGGAGAAAGTGTGGACGCATAAAAAAGGGCAAGAGTTCCTCGTAAAAATCTCTCAGCTAATAGCTAATCTAGGAAGACGGGGTATAAAAAACTTTTATACATGTTTCTACTGTACAGAGAGGAAGAACGGGCGATGCAGAGGAGGAGAGTGTCATGCCAACGCACTCTTCTCTTCCACGGCAGAGAGGGAAAGGCAAGGGATAGAGAGAAAGATAAGGAAAGGACAATGAGTATGTAAGTTGCTTGGGTTTTTTTGGGAAGTCTGTGTATTTTATCCTCCGTCTCTCTCTCTCTCTCCAGATATTTGTGGAAGAGAAACTGGAGCAAGTGGAGAGAGATGACAAAGCCAAGGAGTTGATTTGATACATCTCGGATCTTGGATTTCACTCTCGGTCCCTCCGCTACGTTCCGCCGTAAAGTTTTATGGCAAGACTTTCTTTTTTTCCCTCTATATCTTTGTGTGTCTTTCCCCCCCTCTCTCTCAAACACACACTGAGAGAAAGACTCAAATAATTCCTGTCTAGACCTTCCTTCGTCTCTTCTTCTCCTTTGTTTTTTTCGATTAGGACCCTCCCACGCAAACAAAAAGAGGAGAGAGAGAGAGTGCGTGTGAAGAGGAGGAGAGAGTCTTTGTCAAAAATTCATGTGAGGAGAAAGCATTATGAGGAAACTTGTCACACAAATAAATATTTTTCTTCAATTTTTCTAATGGAAAAATACAATCTATTATTTTATTAAAAGTTTACCGTAACCGACAATTTTCTAGCCAGACTTGCAACAAATGTATCAATTGACAGCTCTGATTATCACAAAATAAAATGAAAGATTCAAAAAGTAAGTACATGCACACATTAAATTTATGTTGACACAATTATGAGTTTTGAAAATAAACTTTAACTTCAACTCTCCAATAATTTACAATAGCACACTTCCTCAGAAGGGAACAATGGCTTTTAATAAAAAAATATTTTTTTCTTTCTCTTCCCATTCTAAGGCCCAGCGTTATTTTGACAGATGTACAAAAAATAAAAATTGACACATGACGAGACACAAAAATATTTTACTATTAGTCCTCTGTCCTCCCTTCAACAAACTTTGGGATTGACGAACACACAGAAAGAAAAACAATATAAATAAAATACAATAACATGAAAGCATCTTTTATTTCTTCAGCGTAGCGTACAGTCTTCCTGGAATGCGGAACTGGAGGCCGGAAACTTTAAAAAAAGTCTCTCATTTTAATATTCTCACAAAAAATAGAGAGTAAGTTGTCTCCTCCTCTCCCTCTCCAGTGTACATCCATGAATCCGTCAAAGTTATTTGAGGGTATTTTACAAAAGAAAGGAGGAACACATAAAATATACTTTATTAAAGTTTAGCATGACCCGACAGACCAGTCCCAGACTTGACGAGAGAGACAGAGTACACAACAAAAGTTTCAAAGTAATTTAGAAGAACACACATACACAATAGAAATACCATCAAAGTACATAAGGGGAGCATCTTGACGGCGCCAGTCAAAATAAATAAAAAATTTTCGACCAACTCTCTCAGTCTTCTGTTTATAGTGAAAGTCGCATCCTCCTCATTGGATTTCCTTTTCCCTCTGACTTTCTCCCAGAAATTTGAAGAGTCCATCTTTATCCTACATCTCTTTTTTACTGCTTTGGCACAAGCAGTCAGTTGTCATTTGAACATCATTGAACTGCTTTCACTGTTCTTTTTTTCGAACATCCGTCTTTTGTCCACATCTTCATCATTACATGCAGCTTCTCAAAATTTTGAGCACAATTTTGAGAGTGGACTTTTTTCTGGCTAAGCCTGTTGGCCAGAAAGGGGGTTGAGTTTAAATATTCACAAAAAAATGTCCATGTTTTTCTTATGGACTGACATGCTATCATAAATGATAGAAGGGAGGCTAGTCCTCAATGTTAGCTTTGATCCAGTCCAGATAGTAATGGACATTTGTGTAGATGGTCGGATGACGTGGAAGAGCACAAGATTTTCCAGCCGACACAATCCCCACTGCAAAGCTTTGAGTTCCGGAACCATCAGTGGTCATCTGAAGTGGCCCACCACTGTCCCCCCTACATAATATAATATAATATTTTTTTTGGAACATCATAAATCATTCAGAGTTAAAAAAAATCAGCAATAATTTTTCCCATATTACATTATCCTCTCAAATTTCTCTCTCTCTTTTCAAAATAGCTTTTGACCCCTTCCCATCATGACACACAGAAGGGAAATTCCTATAAATATATTGGGAGACGCTCTCCATCTCACTCACACACACACACGCACACATAAACTTTCCCAGAAAAAGCTCTGGAGGGAAAAAATCCGATTTTTATATCTCATTTTATGAATTTTTTTACATACGTAAATACATATGGGTCATATAGGGCTATCTTTAAAAAAATTCAAAAGACTTTCACTCTCACTTTCCCTCTTACGTACGCATACGCTTCCATTTTTTAACTTTGTTGCCGGAAGCTTATCTCAGCAATCCTCACACACACACACATGAGTTGAGGCCAATAAAATGTGAGTTATGCTGGGAAGAGTTTTTAAAATGTAAATTGAATGTAAAGCTTTAAAGATCCCCTCCACAAAAAACACACATTACACACTAAGGTCACTCACTATAAGCTGTGCATCATGCACCCATGATTTTTTTTGGAAATTGCCCTTGAAAGGTTCAAGTCCCTTGTAAATACTTCTTTTTTTACTACTATGTTCTTTCAGGCCCTATAATGCATGTATTAGTTATATTAATAAAAAATTGTGTAGAAAATTCTCCTCCCGCTTTCAATGGGAAATTCGTACACAATCACGACTGACGGAGAGAAATAGAGAGAGAGTGCGGGGGGAACAAGTGGAATGTTTTGGATAAAAGAAAAAAATTGTGTGTAGTTTTTTATCTATTTCAAAACCCCCTTTTTCTCTCTCTCTATTCTTCTCTCTTTGTACACTACATTGATGGTATGAAGCGTGTGTACATGAGGGAATAAATGGATTGTTGACGGGTGGGAGTTGTTGATGGGAAAAAGCAATCGGGATTTAGATTCTCTCTTTGGAACCCACGCTCCCACACACACATACACCCACACACACACACACACACAAGGAGAACCAAAGAAACGCTCATCGATTCATTACGCATTTGGCATTGCCATTGCCTCCACTCTCTTAGACGACGAAGAAGGAAAAAGAAGAAGAAAAGGAAGGAGAGGAAGAAAAAGTTTCCAATAGAAATGTCTAGCACAAAAAATATCCTCTTCCCTTCCCGTCCTGGCCTCCTCCTCTTCCTCCTCCTCAATGAATAGTCGAGTCAATATAGTGAGAGAAAAAAAGAAAACTTTTAACTAAATTGTGATTATTTCCTTTATACATGATATATAACTGCCGATGAGAGTTATATACACCAGTATACCCTTGTATACACCCTACCCTACTCAATTCTATATAGACCAAGTTGTGTGTGACCCACAACACAAGGAAATGTATCTCAAGGAATAAAGAGAGAGAGAGGCGGGAACTTTCACCGAGTAAAAGTAAAAGAGCCACAACACACACACATACACACATAAAGACACACAGCAGGCACTCAGTTTGTCTAAAATAAAGTGGAATTTTTTGGAAAACTACCACTACCACCACACCAACTTGATGAGAGAAAAGACTTTTCTCCCATATGTAAAAAGTTCAAAGGGAAAGTGCTCACGTTTGATACACACCCCAACTCTCTTTCTCACTTTCTCCAGTGTCTGATGCGTGTGGGTGGTGTATTATTGTGGTTATTCACAAGCAAAGTTGCTTTTTTGTGTGTGTTCAAAAAAAATTCATCATATTTTAAGTGTTTGCTGAAAGTAAAGCATAGATACGCACAATCCCTGCCAATTTAGCACACAACATTTTGACACTTTTTAAGAGGAAGAGAGAAAGTTTCAAAAATTGGCAATTCTTTTATTTGAACAAAAATTGACTTTGATCTTACCAACAGGCGTCTGTTCCACCCTCCTCAAACCCAGCACACACGTGTGAGTCACGAGGACTAAATTCCAGTCCACTTTCCGCCAACCAGTTTTTGCACAGGTTTTGATCCACAATTTTTACACGTGATTTTTGCAAAACTTTTGAAATTTCCCCTACTCTGTCTGTACAAAGGAAAAATTGTTCTTTGTCCCATTTCTCCACATAGAAATATAAAATATTTGATTGACTCACCAGAATTGGGTCGTAAAGAACCCCAGCCTGAGATTGTGACAAGTTGATTAGGACTATTATGTAGTGAAGAGACATTAGAGGAGGGAAGACAAAGAGGACGGATGTGAGCGGACCATTGGATATCTTGGGACAGACGGATTAGAGCGATATCATTCAGATTGTCATGAGACTGGAAATTGGGATGTCCAATTATCTTCTCTATACCAAAGTCAATGGGAATGTAACCCATATTTTTGGACACATCCTCATTCTCTTCCTGGGTCAAAGAGTACTGGCCCAGTCTTGCTTTCAGTATTCTGAGCGGGAGTGTGTAACTAGAATTTTTTGGAAAAGGAAAATCCGAATTTAAAATTTCTGTCAGGATCCTTCGCGAAAAAGAGTAGAGGGTGGGGTCATCATTATAAATCGGTGATTGAGGAAAAAAAGGAAGAAAATAGAATGATGATACTTGCACAGAAAAGAACTAAATGATGACAAGGGTCTTGTCATTACTTAGGAGGAGGACGACGTGGAGAAAGGAAGGAAAAAAGTGGGAGTAGAATGAGGATTCCCGGGACAATGATAGGATAGTGATGATGATATTGTAAATAATAAACTACCCGGCCATGTCATCCACAAAGCAGTGGAGCGCTGATAGGACGTAACGTTTATTGATGACAAAGCCAGTACAAAAGTGACGTCTGGATTTCTTAAACTGAAATGAGACTAGCCAGGGAAATTCCAGTCTACCCGCGTCTACTCCTTTAAAGAGAAAAAAAGACAGGGATTTTTTTGCATTGAACCAATTGGAAATTCCAAGAATCTTATAAAGAAGTACCGTAAATGATCAATTTGGATCCCTGCACGTAATTGATATTTTGGGGTCAATTGTAAAGCACAATTTTAAAAAATTAATTAAATAAGCTACCTTTCAATTTTCAAATTCAACATTAAATTAAAAGTGTTTATAAAATCTGTGAGAAAGTTAATTTGTTGACATAATAATTCATTATACATTTGATTGGGTCACTGGGTCACTGGGTCAAGGACTTTTGTCTTTCATCGCTCATAAATCATCAATCGGATCATAAATTGAACATTTACGGTATTTTGTTCCCAGTTGGCGGTCTTCTCTGTTTACCATTAATGATTCTGGGAGTCCGATGAGACGTCTTGGAAGTTAGTCCGAATTTGGAGTGGATGGTCGCCAAGTCGATGCCACAAGGGACACCCACCGCCACTGAGAATCGTCCAGGGATGGTTGTTGTGTGTCCATAAAAATCAAAATTGAGTCGATTCTTTTAATATTATTCTAATTAATGGCATCTCTTTCACATCCACCACTCCCTCTCTCCCGTCCTCCTACTCCCTACATAATGAAATACATTACATTGTGTCTGTCGGGATCTCCTCCTCACTTGTCCAATCTGTCCATGTCCAAGAGGAGAGGAGGAGGAGGGGAGGAGGCTGACAAATCAAGCTGAGAAAAGTGGAGCGAACCACGACACACACACACACACAGTAGAGAAAAAATATAAAAAATGGAGAAGAGAAGAGGCAAGGTAGAAGAGAAAGTCGGGAGGGAGGGGAAGTTGCGTAAGAATTTTATATGTACAAGAGAAAGAGAGAGAGAGAGAGAGAGAGAGATAAAGATTTGATTAGTCGGTTGACTGGACTCACAGTTTGTGATTCCATTAGCAATCCGAAAAACGTTTGCTGCCGTGGCAAAAAAGACACAGATTTTCATTGAAAATGGAGCCGGGCTGGGTAGTTTCATCCTTGTTTTTTTTTCTCCTGGTATTTTTTCCCAGAAACTCTCCTCCTTAGATTTTTCCGATTCGGGGGGCCTCAGCCTCAACCTCCCTCTTTCTCCTTCGTTTTCTCCTTTTCTCCCTCCGTCCTTTTGTCTTGTCTTGAATGTGGGTCGCTGTCTTGTCTTGACCAGCTTCACTTCAATCTCAATCCGAGTCTGTCTTCAAGAGAAGAAGAGAGGGAAAGAGAAAGAGGTGCCTTATATGGTGGAGGGAAAGAGTTAAGCTGCCCTATAAACTATAGGAAGAAATGTAGAAAGGAAAAAATGACTTTTTCGTCTTTCTTCTGGACTGTGGAGGGAAAAAAAGAGGAGAAATCTTTGTGATTTTTTCCCCAGCTACTACTACTACTACTACTTCCACTACTCCTCCAGTTTTGCTTCACTTAATAATGCTCTGCTTACTCCGCTTCGACTTGTTCGGTCTTCCCTTCCCTTCCAATTGTAGGAGAAGAGTAGAGTGTCTCTCTCGTCAATCCTTCCTTCCATTCCTATTTATTATAAAGCCAAGGACTTAATTGAGTCGACAGAGGTCAGTCAAGCAGAAATGGAAAAATATTTATTCCCCCAACTCTTCTCCTCCATAAACAAATATTATATAGAAAGAGGGAGGGAGAGACAGTAGAGGGAAAAAATACACAATATTTCCCTCACCTTTCTCACATTGCAATTGTAAGTACATACTCCAGAGTCAATTATTCAAGTGCAAATTTTTTGATCATTTCAGCCCCTCTGGAAACCTTGTCTGTGTATGTGGCGGGTGTGTCTGTGCGATGAGAATTACGACAGATATTTGGCTCATTTATAAATTTCGTTGGATTTTTCTGTCACTCACTCCAATGCTGGAAAAAGAAACAAGAAGAGAGAGGGAGGTCGTAGAGGTTTTTTCTCATGTTTAATTTTTATCCTCGGCCAAGAGTGAGAGCAGAAGAAGAGAGAGAGAGACAGCCTAACTTCGTAGTAAAGCTAATTATGAATTATTTATTAGTTCCGTTCCCCGTAAATATCCTCCTCTTTTCCTTCCTCTCTCCCCTACTGTGTGATGTTGTTGATGTGGATGAAGAGAAGGAGGAGGAGGAGGGTGATGCAATATGACCCTGCTTTCTAGTTCATCCCACACAACATATACTCGGAGAGTCAATACTGGGTCATTTCTGTTACTCCGTTTCTGTCTCTCTCTCTCTGGTTTCTGTTGTGGTCCTTTTTGGCATTATAAATTTATTGTGAAATTCACAGTTGGAACGACCTTCCCAAATTTAATCACACATATATACACACATTCTCCTCCCTTGACTTCAAAATTTCCTTGAAAACTCCCCACAAAACACACAGTCAAACACACACATTATATTTTATTCATTTGTCCTCATTTCCCTGATGGATTTTTAAAATCCTGTAGCTTTACACATTTCAATGTTCACCGTTGTGAAAGTACTCCCATGATAATCATGACAGAGTCCGTGTTTCACGTGGAATCCGAATCAAGGGAAATGTGACAATTTACGGTTTTTAAAATTTATCATTTGACTGGGATACATTGATTTATAATTGAGTGAACTCATGCTCAAATCTCTCTCATCTTCTCTTCTTTCCTACTACATTACATACACAGATCTCGAGCAAAGAGAATTTTGACTTGGGAATTTATTGGGGATTGTAGGAATGTGCGACTTTGATTCTACAACTCTGCTCCATTGACCCACTTATTAATATTTATTTCTACGTGTGATTCCATTTCTATATATTCAATAATTCTGGTTGCATAATCCACATTTCTCATTCATTTATTTATACGCTGCTGTGGTTGTGAGTGTGAGTGAATGGATTAAATGTATGAGTTTGGTTGACAACACATTGAGTCACCACTTGTATTTTTTTTTGTTTTTTTACTCAGAGTAGTCAGATGTGTCAGATGAAGCTCGTCGCAAGTGACGGAAATACTTCTCTCTCTCTATCTATCTCTTGTCAATGTCATCCAATTTGTTAATGTCAATGTCACACAGTTCAGGATTACTCAACCACAACATTCATCTGTCTCGTTTAAAAAAGTCCTAAATAATCATACCCATAAACCGAAACAGGAGCCTAATGCCTTGTCTTCTTTAAGGAGGTAAGGGGGACGTCTGTATTTTTGCTAATTAATTTGTATTGATTATGACCCCACAGAGTAAAACTTGTGATTAATTCATTGTCAAAAAATGGGGAAAGAGTTAATTGGCTCCTATTGTCTCATTTCAATTAGTGACTCGGCAGTTGAAGGGTGAGGGAGAGAAGTGACTAATGGTTCTGGTGTCTCTCAAGTGTCATAATAGGAAAATCTTTACGACTTTTCAAGAATTTCAAATGAGATGATGGGAAATTATCAGAAAGAAAGGATAAAGTGATGATAAGGTGGTGGGATACCTCTTTGATTATTTGACTCAAGTTGTTCAACATCCTTCAAAGTTGAATGGGTGAAGTTGACTTGGGAGGGAAGGGGGTTGTGGTGGAGTAGAGACACTCCATGTTTTATGCAGACTAAATGCCCTACCGTCGACCGGGGTGGCTCCGGACACTTTTCAAAAAGTGTCCGGACTGTGACGAGTGTAACTTTCCTTGACATGTATATTTTGAAATGAGATTTGGTACACTTGTCAGAGACTTATCA
>WJFB01003269.1:0-13981 GCA_009870185.1 Pygmarrhopalites habei | reverse complement strand
CTGCTCTCCAAAATTGTACACGAGTAAAGCATTCCTCTTGTTCGTGGAGAAAATGAGGGAAATGTCATTTGTATTTGGGTCCAGTTGAGGGAAAGACATGAAGGAACCGAGAGAAAATCCAAATGCAGATTTTTCGCAATGTCTTCCGTAATAATGATTCGGACATTTGCATCTGGGATACGCTGATGGTGCTCCAGCCCCAAGATTACTAATACATTCTCCTCCATTGAGACAAGGGTTTGGTCTACAGGCGTCCGCTGCCGCCTGACATTGATTGCCAAAGAATCCTGGACGACAGAGGCAGAAGTATGAACCAGCTTGAGGGTTCTCTTGACATGCTCCGCCATTCAGACATGGATTTGCTCCTTTACAAATTTCTATTAAAAGTACAAGAAAAAAATTAATTGAAAGATTCAGAACGATACTGCATGTGAGTAAATCGGGAAAGAAGTACTCACGTTGTCGTTCACAGTTCTGTCCATCACCCTTGAAGCCACGAGGACATGGACCACATTCGAAACCAAAAGAAGTATTAACTTGATTACAGGTGACTCCATGAAAACAAGGATTGGGTTGACAAGGTTCTTTCTTCCTTTCACAATTTTTTCCAGTGAAGCCAGCTGGACACTGACAGAAAAAGTCCATCTGGACTGTAGGGGAGGATAGGACAAGGAGTGGACTATCACTAATTCTGGTGGACGATGTGTAAGCTCGAAGTGATTTTGTACAAGCAGCAGCTCCATTTTGACAAACTGAACCTAGGAAGAATGTAAAAGATATAATTTACTTTATGCTTTAAGAGAGTCCAACATGGACAAAACTGGAGAAAGTGATGGAAGAAGACTTTTACCTGTGTCACAGCGCTCTCCCTTTGGACAATTAGTACTCACAGATTGAAAGGAAGTACATGGAGAATAATTTGGAATGATACTAGCATCCAGTAAACTCTCAATATGACTCTTATGTAAGATGAGACTATTTGTGAGGTCCTCAGGTCGTTCATAAGTTGAACCAGAAGAACCAGCAGCGAGGACAATGTCCGTTCCATTCGGAGTGTCGAGGATACTGTAGATGTGAGGTTCATACCGGAAAATTTGTCGAAAGTATGAAAGTAATTTTGTGTAGAATTTTGTCAAAAATGTCCGAGGACTCAGACCAATGATTCGAACAATAACAGAATTGTCCAGTGTTTGATTGTCAAAGGATAAAAATTCGACGAGCATTGTTGAAGCAACTTCACCATGTCTTCCATCATCAGCCAGAATTTTCAAAGACTGTCTCTTGTATGTTGGGAGTTTGTTCAAGTGGAGGTCACAATTAGTTGGGATTTTGAAAGCATCTTCATTCTTTTCCAATCGACATGTATATTGGCCAATAATGTCTGGATCCATTGGGACAACTAAGGCTACACGGTCTTTCGGAATTATATCCTTGAATGTGTACAGGATTAATTGGCCATTTCGAGGTTGAGATGGACTGTCGTTCACGTCCGTCACAACAATCTTGACATCCTGTCGACTCTTCATCGGCGGTTTTCCACTGTCCTGGATTTCGACAACAATTTTGAGTTCTGGTGTGGACTCACGATCAAATGGAACCAGGCTGGTGACGGTACCCGAATTGAAATCAATCTTGAATTTTGAAGCGTCTGGTCCACCGACAAGAGTGAAAGTGAAGGGCTCGCCATTGGGACTGTATTAAAAATACATTGTTGAATAAATAACCAAGTTGATCCTAATTAAATTGTTTAAGATGAAATAAAAAATGTTTCTATTACCGTAAGTCTGGATCCACAGCTCTCAATGTCATAACTTTTGTGTTGGGTGGTTCATTTTCCGGGATTGATCCTTCCCTTGAGGAATTGTCCAAAACTGGACCACTGTCATTAATATCGAGGAGAAGGACTTGAACTAGAGTAGTCCCAGTTTGAGGTGGTTGTCCCATATCGATAGCACCCACCACAAGTTCATAAGTTGGAATAGTTTCCCTGTCCAGTGTCAACGCAGTAGAGATAATTCCACTGATGGGGTCAATTTTGAATATTTTGTTTGGATTTCCACCGATGATCTCATAAGAGAATCGATTGTTGGATGGTCGTACATCGACATCTGAAGCTTTGACGACAGTGACACGTGAACCAATGGCAGCCCCCTCACTCACATTTGCATGATACATGTCCTTGTCAAAAATGGGTGGGTCATTTCCATCCTGTACTAGAATGATGACTTGAGCTTCATCCGTGTCATTCCCACGAATAGAACCACCATTTTTGGCCAAGACTGTGAGGACAACTCGTGACTGGGATTCTCGGTCGAGACGACGGGATACAGAAATTATACCGGTGGTGGGATTGATTGAGAATCCACGATCATTACTTGATCCAACAAACAAATAGTAAACATTTCCATCTTCACCAATATCCTCGTCTGTTGCTTGTAAAGCACCAACTTGGAAACCTAGGAAAATGAGAAAGAAAGAGAGAAAGATAGAGAGTGAGTGTGTGTGCGGGTGTGAAAATTTGAACAAAAAATCTCTTGCTGTGTCTATTACCAAATTTGAAAGGAAATAATATTTTATGTGACTTACCAATTGGTGCAGACTCGGACACTGTAAACTGGAAAACAGCTTGAACAAATTTTGGATAATATTCATTTTCTCCTTGAATCAAAACTTGAACTTGAGTTGTTCCAAAAAGATTTGAGTCTGGATTAGATGCTAGGATCTCCAAAAAATATTCTCTCCTTTCTTCATAATTGAAAACTTTACTGGAACTAATGACACCACTGACAGAGTCCATGGAGAAAGAATTTTTCCCTGACCCACCCACAATCGAGTATCGAATAATAGCATTTTTAGGAGAATCCTTATCATCAGCCACGAGTCGAATAACCCGAGTCCCTGTCGGAGAATTTTCTTTCAAATTGGCCGTGTAACGTGTCTTGTTGAAAGTTGGTGGTGAATTATTAATATCCGTGAGGATGACAGTCAGTTGAGCTTCACTTGATTTTGGATGATAACCCAAGTCAATTGCAGAAATATTCAAATGATACTCTTTCTTCGTGTCATAGTCCAAATCTTGATTGATACTCACAGCTCCACTGGATGGATCGATAGAAAATTTCTTTTGTTCATTCCCTTTCGTGATGTTGTAAATAATTTGACCATTCGGACCATTCATGTCTTGATCCGTGGCTGTGACTGTCACAATGACACTCCCTATCGCTTCATTCTCAGGAACGATGACCCTGTAACTGAGTGCACTGAAAACCGGGGTAAATTTGTTGGGTCCCGTGATCACAAGAACGATATTGACATCATCTGACTGAGGTGGGATTCCTTTATCCACAACACGAAGTTGCATGACGTATCGTTGTAATTTCCTTCCAATTAGACTCTCTGCTACAGTAATCCATCCAGAATCCTTTTCAATATTAAATAATTCACTTCCATTCCCACTAATCTTGAGGTATTCTAATTCCGCATTGATTCCAAAACCATCTGGATCATTAGCACGAACTTGAATGACCTTTTGTCCAACTTTTGAGTCTTCAAGGACTGGAGTGAAATAGGATTTCTTTTCAAATTCAGGTGCTGTGAATTGTTAACAAAAAAATTCTGTAACACAGTACAAAGACAAGTGTCTGGGAAATTATACAATGGCGACGTTGCAGTATGTTCGTTGTAAATCTTGTTCAACAACAAGTTTGTGGATATACCATAAGTAAAAAATGAAATACATGGAAGTGCATTCGAACAACGCTAAAAATATTTAGGAGTCCTTTAGTGAGTATTAAAAAATTTTATTACTACTATGCTACAACAATGACACCATTATCATTAACATGAAATCCATGAGGGAACTGAAAAAAGGGATAGTGAGGAAGAGGAAGATTCCACAGAACATTCCAAGCTAAATCAGACCAAAATTCATGGTCTCCACCGTCAATAGCTATAACATCATACATATCTCTCAGTAAATTTCTAACACGCATAATAACACGATGAGATGAACCAGAGAATAAGCCGAGAGCGTCCCACAAGTCTGTGACCATGTCCTGAAATTAATTTAAAAAATAAATGTATCTTAAGTAGTCAAAGTCAAGGAGTACAAAAAAAGTGAAAAGAACTATGCATATATATAAATTTAATAATTACAGGGTCTTGTCTCTTCTTTTTACGGGGAGCTCGACAGGATTTTTTCTTTAGACTCTTTCCTGGACCGTCCTGGTCTCCCTTCTCTGACGTCTGAATACATGACATGTTTGCGCCATGGCCACTGGACGGGTACACATCTGCAGTTGTCCCAATGTTGTAGGCATATTTATTTGGATCATTTACTGTCAAGTTGGGATTGGTTAACCAGGATACGAATACCTTGTGTTCACCTAAACACACAAAAATACAATCTGTGGAATAATACATCTTATGAGCATTTAAAAAATCGAGCATAACCCGTATTTACTAGTGACCTTTCGGGGGAATGACTTGACCTCCCTTCCTTCCCCCCAACCCCTTTCTTCAGTGACAGTCGCCCGGGTACACGCTCAAAAGTACAAAATTTTATCCCGGGGGTAGTCAACTGAGTTCCGGAGAAGGGAGGGGTATCATCATTTTTAACACACACTTAAAGTTACCACATAAAATTATGCATTAAATATTGCTCACTACCTGGTTTATCCGTGAGACGACAATAGATTCTATAGTTGTAATCGTCCGAGTCAGCTGGAATTTCAATTATTTTGTCGTCAACTATGTTTCCTTCAAAAAAGTAGTAAGACTGTTTCCCAGAATTCCCGATTAGTTTCAATTTCTCCGCATCCTGAATCATCTTCCAAATTGTTGGCGGGACTTGACCTTTACGAGACAAAAAAGGAAGGCCCTTCTTGTTTTCATCAACTGACCACGGAGGACCGTGATGGCCAACTGCCTGCTGACCTTCGACAAACCACGGACATTTCCTTTTAAGGTTACTTATATCATAGAATGAATTGATTGAGTACTGCAAATCCGGAAACTTCTCTCTGAAAATCAAATCAACAGAAATAAAAAAAATATACAAGAAATGACCTATAACATTATGTACAAATAAACATTGCATTAAACATTATTATTCGCATACTGTATAAGACGAACTTGTTCACTGTGTGACAATGAATTTCCTTTAGCTTTGATGATATATTCGACAACTTTAACCAAATTGTGATTCGATCCACGGCGGACTGGGATCTACAATAGTTTACAAAGGCATTCAGTTTTTGAATTAACATTCTTACTAAAAATGTGGTATAATTAAAATTTACATTATCCGCTTGTTCTACATTCCCGTCAGCATCGAACGAAATTTTCATTTCACCGTTCAACAATTTGTTGAAGGTATCTGAACAAAAAATAATGATTTATATAATAAATTATAATTGCCTCGGAGTACTATTATAAAATACACATTGAAAATAATTTGTACCTCTACTCATAAGTCTACTTTGGACAAAATTATTGGACCATTTTCGAATGAGACTTTTCGGTTCACATTTGATAGACCATTCATGCATCTTTCCAAATCCTCCTAGTGTTGTGGGTGCCATCAGCTGCACAAACCACTTGTTTGCTGTAACCCTAATACCATTTACTCCACTAGAAATTTGCTGTCGTTATCGTCTCAACTTTGGAAAATAATGGCTAGATAAATTGCAAAAAACGTCATACTATACTACTATTTTGTAATATGTAATAGAGTATAAATGAACAAATATTTAAATACTTACATAACAAATTGTTTGAATGTAACACTTGTTACACTCTGAGAAGGAGAGTTTTTAATTGCCATGTAAAGTAAACAAGCCCATGACATCGGTGGTTTCTCGTATGGAATTACTGGGACAATACTGGTTTCCTTCTTTTTGACAACAGAGGTTGATGGTTTTCCTTTCTTTATTGGAAGAGAATTTTTAGTTAAAGGTTCCACATGTGATGAACTAGGAGTGTCATCCTTTAAAAAACAAAAAATAATGAGTTTATTACAATGTGTAGGATAGTAACAGCAACATACGCGTCATTCGTAAATTTTAAAACAAATTGATTACCTTCACTAAAGCAGTACCAGTACTAGGAAGCAATTGAGTAAGACTATGATTCTCCGCTTTCAATTTAGCAATCTCAGTCTTTAACTCTTTATTCTCTTTCCTAAGCTTGATCAGTTCAGAAGAGGATGAACTCTGTACAGTAAATTAAAAAGAATAATAATAATATTCATAAGCGTTAATACTATACAGTAGACAATGTGTGAGAGGTTGGGAATAATAATAATGTTTAGTAAGCATTGTTTACCTCTTCATCAGTATCGAAACTAAAGTGGTCATCGACTGAAGTGGCTCTGCTACTACTCCTGGTACTACCACCCTGTTAAATTAAATTAAAATTAAAATTCATATATACGTTGTATATGTACTTTTACACCACGAGTGCATATAGTTTTCCTATAAAACGATGAAAAAATACAAATTATTAATGTACTAAACATACCTGTTCTGTCACAGACTGCAATTCTCTCTCCATATCGATATAGCTCTCCCTTCCTTGGCCACTCATACGTACTGAGAAAAGAAATAGTACATAAAACGGGTACTGCATGGTCAAAAATGATTAAATAAAATGAATTTAATTCTCACGTTTAGAACTAGAATTCTGACCAGATGTTGTATTTATGATTCTTCCCACCTCCACAATCTCATCATCATCCGAAGAGTCAGATGAAATAACATTCGACTTCCTCTTGCTACCACCTTAGAATGTACAAAGAAAATAAGTATGGAAAAGCATGATGCGACGTACAGAAAAGAGAGAAAAATAGAAGTTAAATCCATTCTGACAATCAAATTTGACACTTACCCTTTGACGTAGAGTTACTCATTGTTGAAATTGGACTAGAGTTAGCACTCAACTTTAACAATAACTATAACATTTAACTACATTAACCAAGAGCCGACTCAATCCCTCTTAATTTTTTTTACAATCACTCAAAAAAGTGTGCAGTTCCAAGGATTGCTACGTGTATGCATGAGCATACGTACATACACCTTCCATTTTTGAGTATAAACCTTGTGTAGCTCTATAAATAAAAGTAAAAGTAACCTGTATTATTTGCATCAACCACATTGATTGTAATGACACACTCGGATGACATTGGTGGTTTCCCGCTGTCCGTTGCTGTCACCACAAGACTATGTTCATTTTCTGGAGAAAATCTTTTGGAACTTGGTTTGTACTTGAGGGGCTTTTTTGAGAAAATTTCACCACTAACTGGATCCACTGAAAAGTAGTCTGATGGTTGTTTCAGGCTGTATGAGACAAGGGAATTGGGTCCTCTCTTGTCTCGATCACTAGCTCTGACCTGTCCCACAAAAGCGACTGGTTGGTCACCCTCAGGGATATTGAAATTGTAATAACTGTACTCGTAAGTAGGAGAATTGTCATTCAAATCTTGGATTGTGATGGTGACCAAAGTTTCTGCTCTCCATGACCCGTCAATTGCAGCCACTTTGAGAAGATACTCATCTTGGGATTCACGGTCTAAAAGTCCACTCACTGTCACATTCCCACTCAAAGGATCAATTTTAAATTTTCCATAAGTATTCTCGGTGAAACTGTAAGTACAATTTGCATTCGCTCCCACATCCTTGTCCACACTTGTCACTTGAATGACGAAGGTTCCGATTGGAACATTTTCAGTCACATTGACGCTGAACAAACGGGTGAAGCGGGGAGGATTGTCATTTTTGTCTGGAAATAAAAGATTTGTATTTTTAAAAAATTGTAATCTTAATTTAGAAATTTCATCTTAGATGTTCAATTACCTTCTACATTGACCACTAAAGTTGCACTGCCAGTCTGAACTGGACTCCCAAAATCAACAGCTTCAATTGTTAAAGTGTACTGAGCAACTTCCTCCCGATCCAATTTGACCTTTGTAAAAATTTCACCAGTTTCAGCTTGTACTCCGAAAATGGAACCGTACAACATGGCAGAACTTTCACTCAAATGATATTCAACTTTCCCATTGACTCCACTGTCAATATCTGTTGCAACGAGCGTTGTGATGAGTCTTGGCCCGGGTTCTTCTTCCGGGACACTCAGATTGTAAACATTGTTCTCAAACACGGGTGCATTATTATTGTAGTCTGTCACGTTAACGAGGATTGGGATGGCACTTTTTAAATTTGGTTCTTTCTCGTCACTCACTTCAATCCACAATTCGTAGTCTTGAGCTGTTTCAAAATCAAGACCTAAAGATGAAATTTGAAGTAGTCCGGAATTCACATCGATACGGAAAGCATCACCAAGATTCCCTCCTCCAATGTAATAGTTAAAGATTGTATTGTTGTTGGTTGACACTCCTCCAATTGTTGTCACATTAGCATTACTTGCATTCTCAGGGAAAGTGAATTGTCGAGTTCCAGACCGGATCGTTGGAAATCTTGAATGACTCACGAGACTCACTTGGACATGACAGGTAGAGGTCAAAGGTTTTGTGGGAGATGAGTCTGTAGCACGGACTTCCAGGTTGAATTGAGTTGATCCAGTATTTTTTAAATTTGTCAAGGATTTGATGACACCAGTTTTCTCACTGATTTGGAATTTGTCCGCATCTTCGCCTTCCAAATTGTACCGGATTTTACTGTTTACACCGGTATCAGAATCGGTGGCTGAGACTCCGAGAACATATCCTCCTCCTACTATGTTGTCTGCAATGTTGACGGTGTAGCGAGATTTGTTGAAGGATGGGGCATTGTCGTTGACATCTGTAAAGGAAAGTGAGTTAATTAGTAATAAACTTGGATTTAATTTGTTTTGAAAAAAATGAGTCAAATTTACCTTTAATACGGATCGTGACATTCGTGTAGGAACTCCGTTGGAGGACAGGACTCGAGTCGGATGCTTTCACCGTCAAGTGATAAATTTCTTGAGCTTCCCGATCAATCTTGTCCAGTGTCACAATCTCACCCGTGTCCTCCTTGATGTCAAAAAGTCCTCTTTGATTGTCTTCAATGTGGTATCTAAAAGGGGGATAGATTTATGACAAAAATAAAGTTATCGCCAGACAAAAGTACGGTTCTTTCTAAAAATAAGGGAAAATCATTTTCTTCTGTACATACATACTGTCTCGATAAAGAAACATTACAAAAAACATGACAGCCTCATTCATCAACAATCAAGTCGACTGCTTCCAATTGTTAGGACTCAATGTGTATATAATATAATGTTCCCTCCTTCATTCTTAAGCATAAATTATATGTATGGTGTACACAACTCAGCAACTGTCGTTTCAATCTTAAAGGCTAATAAACATAATTTTTTTAAAATTAAGCTTTTCTATAATTTTCCTTTCAAGAATAACGCAGTCTTTCTCTCTCTCTCTCTCTCTTGTGTCTTTTCTTGCAAAAGGTAGGCGTAATAGTAATCATGACTTCCTGCACGCCACTTTGAGGAGGTTCACATTAATATTTTTTTAACTTTTTTATATATTTGTTCCTATTCATCCACGACCTTATTGTACTTACCTACCCTCTACTCTACATACCACATTCGAGTCTTAATTATTATTTATTTTGAGAAAACACTTGTCTTCTTCTTCCTCACCGTCTTTTTTTATCTTGTATTGTTTTTTGTACTCAACAATGTGTTTATCAAAAGGGGAAATTTTTTTGGTAAACTTTTTAATAATAATATCATTATTGAACGATACAAATATAAAATGGGTTGTCCCTCCCTGTCCCTCCACATTTTTATCTGAAGGAAACAATCCTGTAAGTGAAAAGAGGTGGGAGGAGTGGTTTTCCAAAAAAGCTTGACATTCTCTACTAATAAGCTGAATCCAAAAACATTTAATCCCGTTAAGTACTCTCCTTGTTGTGTATTATAATGTTAAGTAGTTATTAAAACAGAGGTATGTACATACAGAGGCACACACACACAAAATCATAATTTTCCCTCTCTCGTATTACTCTAAATACTTCTTTACATTGTTTTCTCCCCATAGCAAAGAGCAAAGAAATTTACCTTATAAGAGCATTGAGGTCACCCTCTTGATCATCATCCGTCGCCACAACCTGACCAACTACCGTATTCAATGGGACATTTTCTTCAAGGATGAATTCATACCGTTCATGTTCCATCTTGGGACTGTGGTCGTTCACATCTTGGACGACTACACGGACCATTCCAGTCCCAGTGAGACGTGGAGTACCTACAAAATAAATTACAATTGTATTATTAAATTACAATTAGTCAAATGACTTCATTGAGAGAAAAATTGAAACGTTTCTTCTACGACATTGTCTGAAAAAAGGAGATTAGGACTTGAGAGGAAACATAGTGCAAGTGTAATACGTATATCTAGTCAAATAATGAATTGTGGGGGTGCAAGGGAAATTGTCTACAATACGCATTTCATAGTAAATGTTTCGCATACTGTGTACATTACAACGTTACGTGTGTGACTTTACATTTCAAAAAAACTGCCCACAGCCTCTCTCTCTCTCTCTTAATTGATGTAAGGTAGATAGAATATTATAAAAAACCAAACTATTTTTTATCGTTGAAAACGAGATGAAGCAAAATAATCTTGCTATGCTACAACATAAATCAGAGAGAGAGAGAGAAGGTACACACACACATACATCTCCACACAAACACACACGGGACTAACCATGAATTTTGTTTTCATAGATCATTCCTGTCTGAATACAAAAAATACTCCCAGGTTTTTACACAATATTACATTTTATTCCTTCATGATGTGTGTGTGGAGAGGGCTACTACTCTTTTAGACAGAGAGAGGAGAGGGACTGGTACATACACACACACACGAACACAACACGATACAAGCGGACAACAACAAGTCGAGACTGAACTGCAAGTTTCGATCATGATGGTTGAGTCTTCGACTTTTCATCGTATCGTACAGGGAAGCCATTGTTGTTGTTGCAATTTTGCTTAAGCATTTTTACAATTTAATTCATACTAGAGAAGAAGTCTGCCACCTCCGGGTTAATTTCCATCTGTTAATATACCATCAACTATCATACCAGACTCTCTCCCTCTCACACACACACCTTTACCTATGCATGTTGTAGAGAGAGGGTAAAAAGCAAAAAAGAATCCTGACTGGTTAAATGTTCCCAAAGTCTTGTAAAGTCTCAAAATCTCAATTATCGATTGTTACTGGCCTGAATGCTTACACAACCCCGTTAAGAAATCAAATATGTACACAGTGGATGTAATATTCCCCTTATTTATTACCGCATGAATTTATAATACATAATATTGTACATCCCCGTACCCATCCCATCCCACCTTACACACACACACACGCATTAACATTCAGTTTTTAGCACGGGACTTCAATTGTCACAGTTTGATTATCGTATCGTCCAACAAGACACACACACTCACTCCCAATGCATCTGGAAACAAGCACCTGTATACAAATTCTGAAAGGGCTGCTATGTTAAGAGAGTAGGAGAGGAGAGACCACAAAAAATCCCCTCAAAGAAAGAAAGACTCACTCTCTCTCTCATTCTGTCTAACCAACTAAAATTAAATGTAACGAGTAAGCCTAGTTTAGTTGAGAGAGGAGCTTTGGGGAGTGTGAGTTGAAGACGAGAAAGGAGAGAGAGAGAAATAGGAATTCAGAGCTCAAAGGATGATCCAGCCTCTTCCACCCATCGCTTACCATACTTATTATATGATTATATACATGGATGTACTTGACTACATACATGTAGTTTAACTTTTCCAAGAGGATCCCCCTACTTTTTTCAATTAAGAAGTACACGGCAGAACCCAGCACGCATTACTCCATCCCTACTCCACACACACACACACACACACACACACATTTATATGGGATAAGAGGAGTTCAGGAAGAAAATAAAATGATAGTACAAATACTCATACTATTTGTACTGTAAGGAATTTTGAGACAGAAGAAGAGAAGACCCTCAGAGAGACAATGTTCAAATTGTTGGTAATATGATCAACCCCTCTCTCCAAGATAATCAATGTGAATTCACTGACAAAATTAGGATATTTCGTGTCACCCACCCAAAAGAAATTCTATATTCTTCTCTCCACTCGTCCTATTCTCCCAGTTAACACAATGCAATACACACACGCGCAGGGAGAGAGAGAGTAAAATAATATTTTTAAAAAAACAACAAGAAGAGAGAGAGAGAGTGAACCAGTACCCGATTAACAGTGTCATAATTTTTAAAAGTCGTTCAAGAAGTTCAAGAATCAGATTAAAAAAAGAGGAGAAAAAAAAGATCTATCCACTAACGAGATCATAATTTTGTCGACCATGGAAAACCATTGGGACTGATTTAAGATTATTTTCTTTTCTACTGTGTGTGTGCTGGTTGTCTTGCTTGCTCTCTGCCCTTTGCTGGATCTCTATACGAAAAAAGATTCTCCCAACACATGCTCATGTCGCTGGACATTGGGGCCTACACACACACACACACACACACTCTCTCTGTACAAAGACGGACAGAGAGAGAGAACGACCATGTAGGTTGGAACAGGTAGTACCAGCTTATTTTGTACGTGAAACACACACACAGGCCGTCTCTCTCTCCTCTCCTAAGTAAGAGAGTGAAGAGACTTTTACTTATGGTGCTTGCTCCTCAATAAACGGTTATGAAACTAACTATATTATAGAAGAAGGAGTAGAAGACGAACCAAAACGTCCTCTCCTTCTCCTTCGTTTCCTTTTTAAATTACTATATATCTTTTCCCAAAGTCGTATTATAACCTCAGCCACTAACCCTCTATGTATGTATCCTACACAGTCCACACTCTACACTCCACACACACAATATACAATTTCATTTCCACTCGCTCTCTACCCTCTCACCTGTTGATTCCCACGTTCTTCCTCTCGTCTCTCTCTCCCTCCCTCTTCTTCTTTTGAGTCCCGTCGCCCAAAACAGACGTTTCATTTTACCCCTTCTAGCCTATCAACCTACTCCACTCTCTTCTACACACACACGGCACACACACACAACCTGTACTGTTCATCGTCAAAAAAAAGTATAATATAATATACTTTTCGGCTTCTTCACTCACTTTGTGCCATGATCATATTTTGCATTCATAATATCAGGGAAAAAAACAATTTCTTTTCATTTTGATGTTTCACATTGTTTTCTACTCTCCCCCCTCCTCCTCGTGTGCACCGTACACTTTACCTACATACATAAACACACACACACCTGTTGTTCCCCATTTAAGCTGTGTACTGATTTTAACATGATCTTCCTCGTTTGCATTAATAAAACAAGCTATTCTTTATCATTATTATTATGGCCCCTTTTATATTTGAATTTTCATCACCAAAACTCTTACTCATCAGACAACAAGTGGAAAAGTTGGAGAGAATGTGAGTCCCCATACAACATTTAATATATTGGAAAAATCCTTCTTTTTCTCTTTTTATTACTCACATACATCTTCGTCCCCCCCTTCTCCCTCCCCTGTGCCTGTTGTGTACATATTTTCTTGGATTATAATATGAAACAACCTTCCACCATTCATCCTTTTCTATTCGAGTGGAAGCACGACTACAGTACACACACACTGTGACTTGACTTACCCATTTTACCTCGTCTAAACACGACGGACTGTGAGTAGCAGAGAGTGGACGGAGAGAATGAGCAGAGAAAAAAATGTTTTACCTCACAAAAGTTTAATATTATAATATAAAATGCCACACCACAGGAGTACCTATGTAAGATGACGACTTGAGAAAGAGGGGATGAAAATATGTATATCAGATAATTATGACTATCATGGGTCTTTAACCCTCTCCCCTCTCTCCCTCTCCTCTTCTCTCAGATATATAATCAATTGGAGACAAACTACCTCTAAGGATTTGGCAAACTGATAATGCCCACTGGTTGTTTAGGCAGCCTGTACTACTTTTGGC
>WJFB01003268.1:0-13991 GCA_009870185.1 Pygmarrhopalites habei | reverse complement strand
CACAAGAAAATACTCTCTTGACCTACTTTTCGACCTAAAAAATCATTAAATAGAATTTTATCCTTGTCGGCACATTGCATACTTTTAAGTATCCAAAATAACGTTTAAAAACATTACTTTGCTGTCGCTTTTTATCTGTCGTGAATTTTTTGTTTTTGTGGCGTCAAATAGTTGTCGACGACAAAGTTGACACAGACAAGACGAGGAAAATAAAAACAACGACGAGAGAGAAATATTGCCAGAAAACAAAGGAATTTTATCACTTACGGTCACTCTGCAATCTCCAATCTAAACGAAGTCTCTCCTCAGTTTCGTCAGTGGTCAGGCTCGGACACGACGAAAAAGAAAATTTGACGAGCGAGAAAAATAATGTTTGAGTGTTCCCTGAACGAGCAAGGAGATCGCGAGCGCGCCTTCAAAGAATTCAAATGAACAATTTTCGGGAGGTCAAAAAGGGGTCAAAACGATGTTGCCTGTTGGACCTTTTGTGTTTTTCTGAATCACCGAGTTCGATTATATAAGGCTAGGGTCAGGTTTTTCAATTGTTCCAGGGGTGACTAACTTGGTACAGAATTATATACGTCTTGTACCTAGTATATGAGTATGTGTTGTTCCATGTAATAATAGATATATATAGAAAATTTGGCAATAATAAATCCACATCTCAATAAAAGAAAGAAATCATAATCACACCAACAAACCAAATTCAAAACAAGTTGAACAAAATCTTTTTGCTTACGTAGTCCAAAAGTTTACGCACGATGATCATCACAACCAACTAAAGTAGACAAGGGGAAAAGAAGAAGAAGAGGATTTATAACTCTTACGCTAATCTGACAAGACAAACCTTTTGTAGTGGAAACTTCCGATTGACTTAAAAACTTGGCACACACACATCCTCTCTCTCCTATTCTACTTTCTCTCACATTCCCTCCAGGTGGGATAGCCAATTTTTACTCTTTATTCTTCCTCCCTCTAATATTTTAGTCCAGATAAAATTTCGTTGACTCGTCGAGTTCAAAAAAAATCCTCACGCACGCACACACACGTTTTAACTCTATCCCATGAAATTTAAACTTTACTCTTTCCAGAATACTTCAAAATATGGCTGTCCAACTACTCCACCATTTAACTCAATCCGAGTTTTCCACTAGAAAAGTTTTTTCTTTTTACTCCCAAGCCTCGAGTATTAATGTTGTCTAGTTTCCCCCATTTCTCCCCCAAAAGTATATAATATTGCTCGTAGATTCAGCCATGAAAAATTTATTACTTAATACCAACTCTATACATGTCTTTCCCTTTTCCTAGGAATCTGTTCAGAATCCGTGACTCAGCAATTTTAGCCGAAAAAATAAAATTACAAAAAATTGTCTGCTCAACTCTACGTATGTAACTGTGTCTCCATATATATATATAGTACATAACAAACATCCAGAAACTATTCAGACCTTCCCAATGTTTGCTTAGGAGAGAGAGAGAAAGAGAAAGTTAATTACAAATTTTCATCATCAAAATGTGAGTCATATAATCTACACGTACCATAAGGGGAAATAGAATTGAAGTACTTTTGAAACTTTTGATAAGCCAAAGGAGGGCTAGACAACCAATTTGGATGAGCGTAAATAAATGGACTCTGCGTAAAGGAACCTGTAACACACCACATTCGCAAAAAAATCAATACATTGCAATTTATTACGTACATATTATTACACATCGCTACGGGAGTTTAGGGAGGAGGATGGCGGAGGAGAAGAGACGCAGAGAGGTAAGCATGTTCGTGATACGATAAGATTTTTACCCGACGAAGAAAAATGTAGTCCGGTTGATACTTGGTTGGCATAAAAAAAATGAGGATTCTGTCAAAGAATTGCATGCCCTTCAGTCCCGTAAAACCCATGTACAGGAAGACACCTTGGAGAAGAAGTGGAACAAGATATTTTCCACAAAACATTATCGACTTGCACATATTTATTTAATGTAACATAGTATGAGAGAGAGAGTCATGGGAGACGACTCTTAGTTTTTTCCTCAAAAACTTATTGTCAACCATGCACACACGCGGACACCGTATCAAAGTAGTATATACCGTATTTACTCCAATAGAACCCTGGTCTCTAATAGAATCCGGGCCTCCAATAGACCCCGGGGATCAAACCTCGACGAAATTTTAGATCCCGGGAGGTTCTATTGGAGTAAATACGGTATATACTGACCATACCCATTTGTCCACACACACATTTGTGAGTTTGTGACTACTCTAGTCCTTACCGTAGAGCACGGGCATGGGGATGTTTCTCAGCACTGGAGTAATAGACACGGACAATCCGATCATGACGGCAATGATAAGTTGTGTGCAGCCTTTTTTGGGAGGGCAGAGAGAAGGAGAAAAAAATAAAAGCCACATTAAATTCATCGTCCTTTTTTGTGACAGAGTAAAAAAGGAGAGAGTGGGGGAGTGTGTATTGGAATTTTAAGTATACACAATATATTATATGTGTGTTTTATTATTACGTTGTTCCCGGACACCGAGGAATTGGGGCTTCTCTCCAGGAGCCGCACACTCTGACTCCATTTTAAGAGAGTCGACATGATTCATAGCCCGGACTGTGGCGGCTGCAAACCAGGGAATCCCCAAGAATGAGCAGATTATCACGAGGATGGCGAGGACGAGAAGATCCAAATGGTAACCACATCCTTTCTGTAATGGACAATGCAAAAGAAGGACACACACGCACACACACCGCATTAGAGTGAGCGAGAGAGAAAGAGTGACAAAAATTATATGTCCGATGGTGTGGACGGGAAAAATTGTGAGGGGTATACCAAAGAGTATCGGAAACACATTGATATCAAAGAGAAAGAGGGGAGAAAGTTGACAAACTCACAATAAAGAAGAGAAAAGAGGTTAAGGATATATAAACAACATACCCGAAGTTTGTGTTCCTTACGGTTTACAATGACCGCCGTGATTTGTTGATCCATGACTTTTTTGAATGAAAATAATTAAAATGTAGTTTAAGCTTTTTCAAAAAATGTATGTGGTCACTCACAAATTAATATGGTTGCCAGGAGGGCAGGGAGGATGGCTCCAAATATCGTCCATACTGGATTTTTCTCAAAGGGATCAATCAACCATCCACGGTTAGGAAGAGTCGGAGCAAACTTTTCAGGCACTTCAAGTTTGGGTGTTCTCACTCCTGAGAACAAGTCCACACCTAAAAGGAAGGGCAAGGAAAATTCTGGTTTATGCCCTTGAGCACAGATTGTACATATAGTTGACGAATTTTATATTGCCAATTTTCACTCTTTCACTTACATGTCATCGTGGTGATGGCAATGATGACTGCAAAATCACTTACTAGTTGTCTCACCTGTGGATTTTTAATTAAGAGTTTTGTAAAAGAAATTATATTAAAATATAAAAAGCGTATTTGGGTGGAACTGACCTTTGCTGGGAAAAATGAAGAGATTCTGAAATTTTTAAGCATCACAGAAATGAGGAATGTACCCAGAAATAGCATCATAGACATGAGGAAAACGTCAGGATAGTAACCACAACCACCTCCAACCAGAGTCCCATTGTATGGCTAGATAAATTGAGTACATTTTACTATTACGTCATTCTAATTAATTTTTTGTGCAAAAACATAACGTCTTTCAATTATATTACTGGTTTTTCACACTCGTCGAAGGAAACAGAACTCCACGTGACATTGTCCGAGGAGAAAGTTTCATTCATCGGTTGACACTCACAACCATAACCATCTGCTGTGTTCCCATGTGGGTTTACGGGGTAATTTGTTTTGATTTCAAAAACATTTTTGAAAGCCTGCAAAATGAATTTTATATAATTTTTTTTAAAACTGAAAATATGTACATATGTACATATGTACACACAATGACAGTAAAGGGGAAACTTGAGAGAGATTTTTACCTCTACTATAAAAATGATGGCAATCAAAGTGGCAAAATTTTCCTCAGTGAATCTTGTGATGTAGCAGACAACTGCACTAGCATCCAAGGCTACAAGTATGATTAAGATTAAACCCATCCAAAGGCCAATCCATAGTCTGAGTTCCAAATATGCAAACCCGTAAGCACTGAGCAAAGAACATTTTAATTAAAAGATAAAATAAATGACACACACACGAACACATTTGAAGTTCAAGAAGAAGGGGAAATTTTGTAAAGTTCCACTATAGTTAAATTACAGTATGGTTGGTTAAATACACATGGATGTATGTGAATAATACTCACTCGCAGACCTCCACGACGACTGCCTCGAATACTAATACTGGCCCAGTGGAGCCCAAGATTGTGAGGGGTTGTCCAGAAAAGAGACCGTACAGAATTCCACACACAAATCCAGAAATTAGGGACTCCATTGCTGCCATATTCTGATGAGTTGCTAGAAAAATGATTGAGTCATAATTTGGATTCGACGTATGTACACATCTTTTAAAATCAATTGTCACATCCATGTGTGTGCCTGTGTGTGCGTGTACCTTTTCCTAGAAGCCCTCCAAAAGTGATGATGGGAGTGAGACAACCAAGATAAAGAAATATGGAGCTGGCAATGGTCTGAATTGCCAAAGCATCTTTGAAATCCGATAAATACCTTCAAAGATAGAAAATATTGTCCAATTAATTATAATCTGATTAATTACATGATTGTCAGCTAAATGGACTTCTACAAGTCTTGGATGAAGACTTTATGAACTGTCATAAAAGATGAGTGTAAAAAATTGAGCTAACCACTTAAATTGAGTTTTGCAAGTAGAAAATTAAATGAATTACCAACGCCGCTTACGGTTCACATCATTGATTAGTCCTCCAAAAAGTTTTCCCGTTCTGATCAGTCCAGACTCTTCTCTCAATTTGTGTTCATTCACCGCCTCGTCAATCTCAATTATTGGTTTCTCTGGAGGACGCTTACGAGGATCCTTCAATTTTTACATCATACATGACATTAAAACATTAAATCCATTCATTTTCCGAAGCACATTTTTCAAAACAAGGTACAGTATGTACGTACTTGTGAAGGAATGGACGCTGGTGGTTCTATCCTGTGATTTTTTCCAACAACAGAATTTAAAACTCGTTGATGAATTTCCTTTTAAACTAATTGATCCGGATGAAAAAAAGGACAATTTTACCTAATGTTTGGGTCCCATTTGGCAGGAGGCTACTCAAGAAGAACGGGCCAAACCAGAAAAAATAATATATGGACAAACAAATACGGAAAACCAATTAAGTAAGTAAAAAGAATTTCTCTTTCTCTCGTTTCTGTGTGGGTGTCTCACCAAAACGGTCACGGCATCCAAAAATTCGTCCACACCGGCCAGAAGATGTCCACGATTCTGTGCCTTGTAGCCAACTTCATGGAAAACCTCATCAGACAGGAGAGTGGCCATGGCTCTTCCTATTTCATGGTACAGAGAGATACCCCCCTGGAAAAATGTCAGCCAAACAAATTCTTTACAAACTTTCCCTTGTATACTTGTATGTGAGAAGAAAGTGTTGAACATCTCATTGGGGACTAATGGACACACACACTCACCATGGGCCCTAGTAAGACAAATACAAAACGTGTGGGAACTGGGACTTCGGTCATGTCCCCAATTACGGCGGCTTGTGAAAGCCGAACAAAGGCCGACAAAGCTGTGGAGCCAAAAAAGAGAAATAAAATGAATTCAAATATATGAACGAGAGACAGAGAGAGAGAGTGAAAGCGAGAGAGGGGAGAAAGAATAAAGAAAATGTGCCTTAGACCACTTTTGTCAATATTGCGTGGCATACAGATCCTCGTGTAGGAGAAGAGAGAGAGAAAGAATATTTTTTGAAATGTTTCATTAGACCAAACAACACAAAGAATTTACTCACGCTTCTCCAAAAAATCAACCTCACCAACCAGGATATTGCAAGCCTCAGCACCCGAAGGGATCTTTCGCATAAGGGCCGTATTTCCCTGCAGAGTCATGAAAAAAAACAAATTTTAGCTGACAACACAGGATGACAAAAATTGCTGAACCATTTATTTCTCTTTCTTTCGCTTGACTTCTGGTCTTCTTCTAACTCCTCCTCATACATTTGCCTCCTCAACGATGTCACATTTCATACGGTCATATTTCATTTTTTTCAAAGGTTAAACAAAGTTCAGACTAATATTCATACAAATATATTACTGTCGTTATTATTGCTTACTTTATTTGTAAATGAGTCTCTGTTTTCCCCATTCTCTTGTTGATTACCATTCTCGACTCCTTTCCCACTCTCATGTCTTCCATTTGCTGCACCTTTTCTCCCAGAGGAAAGAGAAGAGAAGGAGGAAGAGAAAGCAAAAATGGAGAAGAGTCAAAATTAAACTCTTGTCATTAAATAGCATTCCGAATATTAAGTAAATACAAGTTTAACGAATATTTTATACTTTAACATTCATCCTCTTCTCCTAAAATGTTTAGAAACGAAGAAGTCTGGAAGGTCAGGGGATAATAAAGTTGTTTCAAATTGGTAATAAAATGATTTCTTTAAATTTTCATTTGAGAGCTGTTATATCCCAATGTCATGAATCAAGACAATATAAATCCACAGAGAGAGAGAATACACGATACATTTATATACATCATTTATTTATAATACAAAAACTTTTAACCATTTCACATTGAGTATTCAAGAGTGGAGGAGAAAGAGGAGGCGAGAAATGGAGAAAAGCGGGAGAGAGATTGTGGACACAAAGATCAACAATGGGTGAGAGGAGGGAGAAAGGAGGAAATAGGTTTACTTTACTCGGATGTAAGTTTCCACACACAAAAACTTTAAGGACTCAAAGTGAGAAAGGAGGAGGTGGAGGGGAAAGGAGATGCACTCTGTAATGGACGGAACAATCTTCCTCCATTTATCCCCTTCATTGTGGAGTTTGACGGAACAAAGTTTACTTAATGTCTAAGACTAGGAGGAGGAGATCACAGTGCACATATTTAACATACCCCATATTGGAAGGCTACACACACAGCTTCATATATTATATTATATGCCATAGTTAAATACATTGATAGTGTACAACAAAGTGTGTGGGACAAACTTTTGACAAATCCTTTAATACTCCTCCAAAGTTGGACACCGTCTGTCCTCCCCCCTCCCATTTTCCCAACGAAATATTATAGAAAGTACATATGTACTGTACAGTGTGTACAGACCAGAGTCATCATTTCAACTTGTTTAAAACTGTGTCAATTCTTACGACTACACAATAACATCATTAAGACAAGTCTTGAATTTTAAAGCCACTTGTATAATGATATGCAAAGTTTAGGCAGAGGCACGAGCGCGTGCGGGAAAAGACCGCACACAGTCAGTCATTGGAGATGGCAAAGATTTAAAAGGAAAATATATATCCAGTTCATAACATGATGAATTGGTGGGAGGGTGTGTGCGTGTGTTTTATGCCACACACACCACTACTGTAAAACTTACTCACACAGTCACAAAAAGAATTGGAAAAGACTGTACGATTCTGTGTTACAAAAGACGGGATCACAACAAAATCAATGTGCAAAATACACACAGAGAGACACACACATCTACTTAGATAAAATACAGATCAACAGCTGTCACCAAAAATAGGTCAGGGAACAAGGGTGAAAAAAAGAACTTATGTAAGAAATAGGGACTGTAGGGAAATGGGCTTTTAAAAAAAATTCCCATATCAAAAAAAATTGGAATTGGAATTTGAAGATGGATTTGGAATGAGCTTATATTTTTTTGAACTTGTAATATAAAATACAGGACGGGATGCGAAGAGTAAGTAGAAGGAGTATAGAATGTGTGTACTTTGTTATACTTGTTGAGTGCTGAGAAAATACCTTCAGGAATATTTCCGTTGACGTCATTACTGGACAAGGCTGCTCTAGAAGGAAGAGGACTAGTTGGAGGACTCGGGCTGTAGTCCCGAGAGCGATAACTATCACTTTTCTGGTTCTGAAGATCTAGAGTATGTATGTACAGAGTGAAGTGTAGTCCAGTAGTACAGATAAGTAAGTATTCTACTATTCTGGGTGGTGGTACTTTGGTTTTCGTGTCGTCGTCAAAAGTATTTTCTCCAGAATTTCACTGTTGTCTACACAATCCTTCCCAACTTGAAAAGGACTCGAGACGACAACAACAAAACAGACACAGAGAGGAACAACTTGAGTGTTATTCTACTCCCTCTACATCATACATATATAGAATTTCCCATTGTGATTTGTATCCTGGGAGTCTGGAGAGGGAGAAAATTACACCGTGGAAAATTCCAACTTTGTTACCAGCTATTATTACTATTATTGTGGAGGAGGAGAAGAAGAATTGAAGAATGTATTCATAGGACAAAGTGGAGCGAGCAGAAGTTGTTGTTGTGTGACAAAATGTTAATGATGAGAATAATCACAAGATTAGAGTACAATTTTATGTGTAAAATACATCATGATTCAACTCATTGAGTGAATGATTTCCCTTTTTCTCCGATTCAAAATTAGGGGAAAAGTGGGGAAGGGAAAGGACAAACTTTTGAATGGGATGGAATGGTGTTAGAAAAAAACAAGGGGGGGATTGACTTGATGGAATCAAAATAACTAAATGTAATGTAATGGAATGGGGGGATAAGTGGAAACTTTTACTTTCTCTGCTCTGATATATAGCTGAGAGAGAGAGAGAAAGAGTAGAGAGAAAGTGAGTAGTGAAAAAAAGGGGAATTTAATGGTGACTCACGTTTGAGTGAAGACTGTCCTTTGTCGGATAAAGAACGACCAAGTCCAGACCGTCGCGTACTATTACTCCGATTCTTCTTCTGATGAAGATGTCTGTGAGGACTGAGGAGTGTCTGTCGGAATTTAGCCCTAGAATCTTGAGGTAAATGACACGTGTAAATCATCTTGTCCAGCACAAGATCCGCTATCTCATCCAGTGTCTTTACTTCCCCAATATCCAACATTACAATATTGTTCAGGAGAAGACTTCGTAGTTCGAATAGGGAGTGGAGTGACAATGTCCCGACATGAGGCTTACTCCAGCTAAAAAACAGGAAGACAGAGAGACACGTGAGTGAGTGAGTGTGAGTGTGTCATCAAAAAGGAAAGGGGGATAAAGAGGTCAAAAAATGAAAGATGGAGAAAACATTATTTTGAAAAATAAAATATACGTTGTAGAAAGTCCCTGCCTGCCTGTGTGTCATGAAAATCATTCGTCATATATAGGCAGCATTTACCGTGAATCCTTGTCTTATAACCCAGACCTACAGACACACAGACACACACGCACACATGAGTACACTCAATCACTAGGATAGAAAGGTCCCTCATGATCCTTCCATATGATTAATATAGAGGAGAAATTCTTTGAGTTGTAGGCCAACTTTTGGGAGGATCGATGAGATCAAAGAACCCAGGGGGGTTATGCGAAAGGATTTACAGTACGTGTGTCTATGTGTGAGAGAGAGTGAGTGTGTGTGGTACATGGTGTGTAGAACTGAAAATGGACTGAAATGAAAAAAATGATGCTTACCGATTCCCACCCTTCTCCACATCCTCCTCAAACTTTACCCACCTACATGGAAAAGTGGATGGAACAAAATATTTTACTCTCTTTCTCATATATTCTCAGACAAAGCTTCATACTGTTCCTTCATTCAGTTCTATTAAAATTCCTTCGTCTCACTTTTTATTCTCCTATTTATTACATGACATTCTACCTCAATAACAAAATTATGACTCTCTCGACTGTCTCTTACCTGGCTGTCTCTTTCCACACGACCAGTCCATCTCTTTTCTTGACTAATTCTTCCATCTCGAGAAAGAGTGGAGGGGACACGTGGTCCTCGTCAAATACTTCTCCGAGTAAATTTTGGACATACTGAGCTGGTGGGGTGACTGAAAAAGGATTTTTTAAATAGTACAATAATTAAATATTAAATAACGTCTCATGGCAAATATTCTTGGGCATTTTCAGGTCATTACACTTTTCGCTTATACTCTCACTCCTGAAAAAACGGGGTTCCCTTTTTTCACTGCATCTCAATGAAGTACAAAAAACAAAATAGGATTCCGGTTCGGATATTATTTAGAACATTTAAATGTGATTGACACCCAAATTGTGGAGAGAGAGAAAAGTTTACATTGTTAAGTGAACTGCTAATTACTGAAAAATAAAATTGATAATTGAAATAGCTAGACTGGTTAGAAGGATTATTAGTGTGTACGCATTTTCTCTCTCTCTCTCATGTAATTCAAATGTGAAAGAGTGTCAAAAATGACACACACACGCACAAAGAGACTTAGCAAGAGAGTGGCATTCACCACATATGTAACACATGATTGTCTGTTACTGTCAACACGTAAACACAAACACACAAAAAGCAAACAATTTCAATTGTCATTTAATTTATCATGTTAAAAAAAGAAGAATTTCAAGTCTCAAGGTGACCAGACACGCAAGTCATGAATGAATCAAGAGAAAAAAGGAAATGAATGAATGCGATGCACAAATACTGAGTGTGTTTGTTACAAACCTCCAAAATCTTTCTCGCAGAATGACCTCCGAGCTCTGTACACAAGTGGGTCTTTCGGAGGCTCTTCCTCCACTGTCAGACTATTCCGCCCCATCGGCATCGTGAACCAAGTCCTGAATGTCAAAAAAGGTCATAGGACAATATTAGTTTTCACACAAAGATACACACGTACATGTGCATACAGCCCAACACTACCGACACGTATTATTTACTCAAAGATGGTCAGGCGGAAATGGGAAAGAAAGAACTTTGTAGTCACAGAGTGTAAATGAGTTGAGGCTACTAATTAGTTGAGGAAATATATATATTTTTTATTTCAACAATATGTAATTGTCCAAAAACTCCCACCCCCATTTTGTCATTTCAAAAAAATTGTTTACCTTGTATGGGGGTAATTTTTATGTTTTCGACTAGAAAAAAACAAACAGAAAACTACGTTTTTCCTCCCTCGCTTCACGTGAAAACCAGCCCCCATTCATTTTTCTCTCTTTCTCAATACGCGATGAGGGCTCTTGATGAGATAAGACTATTTCCAAAGTGTACAGCTTGTACACATCCAATCCAATGATGATGACATTGAAGCACTTGAAACATTTTTTTTGAAGAGAGAGAGAGAAACAGAAAAAAATTATGTGACTAATCCATGTTTAGCCCATGGCTAATCCTGTGTGAGTACAATTTTCATCTCCCTTTTTCATATATAATGCAATTAATCAACGTCAAACAATAATAGACTGTCTACCTTGTTGTGTGGAATCTCTTCTTTTTTGAGGAGAAGAAAAAAAATTCCCTATAATTATTTAATAATAAAATATGCTTACGTGGATGTTTTTCCCAAATAAAAAAAACAAATTGGGTACAAGACTTGTCCTGCACACTCACAACAAAAGAAGGTGGAGGAGGAGGAGAACGTGTGTAATAATATTGCGTAACAGTGGACACACAAAATACAATGTAATAGTTTTGAAAAAAGTAGAAAAAACTAGTTTCAGATCGACCTTAAAATGTACGATTAAAAAATTGAATCACAGGGTGAAGAACGTTCTTTTGTCGCTCCCTCTCTTTCTATAGTTAGTTATGAATGCGTGTGTGCCTTTCCTAATTGGGTTTCACTTGACTCTCATCACCTGGAGAGTTGTTATTATTTATTGATGGAAGTGAAGAGAGAATGTTTTGTTCTTTTTTTCTTGTACTTTTGATAATGAGCAATTCAAAAATAACAAAAATAATAAATTTTTTCTGTTCGAGAGTCTATTAAAAAAATGACATTCACTCTCGTCGTCGTCACACACACACACACTCGTGATGGTGGTGGGTGGGTAGTGAGTACTGGATAATTTGACATTTCCATCTTCACTTTATGTACAATGACAGTCATCCTCATCATCATTCTTTTAGTCAAAAAAGTTGATCGTTCTGTCTAATCTAATCAATTGGAAAGTGGAATATAATATAATATTGGCTCATGAGATTTTGACCGACGACACTTAACAATCACAGCACAATTATCGTACATAATCCTCCAATGACTCTCCCAATTACCTCAGAATACATATTTATTTTGTAGACCAAGTTCAAATACATTGTCATGTGTGTGTGCACTACAAGGATGTACTCCTCTTGTACTCTCTCTCTCAAGATGAGAAGGTTACACTCCTGTGACTGTGACTCTTAGTCTGAACCTTGATAATCAACAAAAACAGTTGTTTTTCCACACCGACACAACTTATCTCGGATGTGATGTGTCGCCCAAGTACTTTATTATTAATAGTTGAATGGGAAAAATTGATTAATAACAAGAGAATAGGACAGAGAGAGAGAGAGAATATATTTATCGAGTGGTTTCAATCCAGAGTGGAGAAATACATATTGCAATATATAATTTATTAGAGTGTCCTCACAGAGTGTACTACACACTCTCGCACATTACCGAGAATGTCAAAGGTGAGGCAGACTCTGTTCAAATGTTCAAAGTCCTAACTCTGACGTTTCAGTGATTTCAAATGGATGGGAACAGACAGAGAAAAAAATTATGAAGAACAAAATTTGGTTGAGCAAAAATAGTTTGGAATTTTGGCATGAGTCCTTTACACACTCTTTCTTTCTAAGCTCTTACACACGCACACACACAGTCAGTTAACAGCGTTGAGCACACGCTGAACACACACTCACACTCCCTCCGAGAGACCACACACCGTGAACAAAGTAGACGAGGAGATGAAGAGGGGGGAGAGGTGAGATGAGTTGAGATGAGAAATGAAGAAGACACTGCAAATTTTTTTTGTGTGTTGTTGTTGTATATATATTTTTGCGATCCTTTTTCACTAACGCCTCATCACCGACTGAGTCGAGGCACAATTGTGGCCCAACATTTTCAATTTACTGATTGTATCTCTTCCCTCCTCCTCCTCTCCTCCTTTTCCCTCCTCTCTTTCTCTCACTCTTTTGCTCTCTGTTGTTGTTGGGATGATGATGGACTGGACAATTTCACGCTACGACGGCTCAGGCTGAACTGTAAAATTATTGTGTCATACATTAATTAATATTATAATCCACGAAAATCTTCTTTTCTCTCCATTCTTCATTTATTCATCATGTGGTGGTGGGGTGGACTGGGAGAGTGTAAATTAATTATCTCAGCTGGTATGCATCGACAGTTTTTAAACTTTTCACGGTCGCCGTTCAATTCAAGTCATGATTATTAATTATACATTTTAAATAGGTCCGTACTCCACACACGGGCACAGGCACACTCACTACACAAAAGAGAGAGAGAGAGAAACTCGATTGACTATACTTGCATGAGTATTCTAATTAGTACAGGGGGGTACAAAGAAGGAATTAAGAAGAAAATTAGTGTAGTGTGTCCGGAGGAGCCCTACCTCTATTTTGATATACAATTATTAATTATGTGTGTCTTCTATACAAATACAAATTAGTTAGCACATCACACACACACGGATTGACTGATCATCATCCTCGTGGAATACACACCACCACCTGTGTACAGTGTGCATGTGTGTGTGCGATGATGCGAAATGGAAAAATAAATAAGCGAGCTCTCCTCACTGGCACTCTTTTCTGGTGTGTGTGTGAGGCTTCTTTTACTTAAGTGTGAGACACCAAAGTCAATCAAAGATCAAAACAAAATTTGTAACTAACGTACCTCACGTTGGACTCGTTATCACAGTTTTCTCTAGCCAAAAATCGCGATCGCACGGAATTGCTTGAAAATCACAGGACACGTTCGCAATGGTGTTCTAAGAAAACAACTTGGTCATTTTTGGCCAAAAAGTCAAGGGACCCTTCGTAGGGCCCTTCAAAGTCCCATTTTTTCAATTCTTTCAACCAGGCTAGGGACGAATCCTGTCAGAGGATTTGGCTGAAACTTAGGATTTAAGCTGTCAGGGATCATACCTCGGCGGCATTTTCCCCTTTATCCGAAATGTGA
>WJFB01003267.1:0-13993 GCA_009870185.1 Pygmarrhopalites habei | reverse complement strand
TGTTTTCGTATCCTTGTTGTCCATCAAAATAACATTTTTTAAAAAATGATTTTTATTTGTGTGTGTGTGTGTTGGTAGTCAAAAAATGAGCTGTGTAAGTCACAGGTGCCCTCACGCCTTCATTATCTCAACCGTATAGTTTAGATCTACCCAAACCCTTTGAATGAAAATTTCTTAGTTTATGGTCTACTATCTCAATATGTTATTTATTTGTCTTATATAAATGAGCTATACGGTCAGCTGAAGCTTATGATTTATTATATTACATATCTTTTACATTTGACTATGAAAGGGTATGGATTAAAAACTAAAAAAATTTCTAAATTTATACATAATGCTCCACATCCGAGAACAACAATTGACTAGTTCTTGTACTGACCATGCATTCCTTCCAAACGAAGTTACAACTACAACGACAAACATTTCTTTAGCATATCATAGTAAAAATGACCCAAAGTACAGAAAATTCTTTTTATAATTTTGTCGAGACTTTTGTTTCTGATCCAAAATTCAGGAAGACTCTAATATTTCCAAATAAACAAAAATATGACGACATATTAAAGGTTCTGAAGGGAAAAAGCAGTCTTGAGTCACAGCAGAAAAAAAAAATTAAATATATAATAAATTTTTTGACTGCTAAAGTTGGTGATAGGCGTGTTGTGTTGCACAAAGAAAGCAACCTTCAAATTTTGTGTTGGGAGAATTTTCCAGAAATCCTGAAGGACATACATGACAACAAAGGTACTATATTAGTATAAAAATAAGCTGTTTAATCATATGGGACTTTGATTTTTCATTTTATGGATTATTATTAATTCAATGTGCTTCCAAACTTTCATATTACGTTTTTCTAGGTCATGGGGGCAGAGACTCTACGTTAAAGAAGTTGCAAGCAACATTCCATTATGTGCCAAAATTTCTTGTCGCACACTACATATTCAAATGCAACATTTGCTGCTCACGGAAGCCCTTACTTAAGCCTGCTGCTGGAATTCCAATTTATGCTAAGGGTCCCATGCACCGACTCCAAGTAGATCTCATTGATATGAGGTAATTCATAAAATTCGTGCTAGTGTCCAGTTTTAGAAGTGACCAGCAGCGCCATCTGTCGGATGACCTCGGAACTAAAGGTCAAATGGTTTGAACTTTAGTTAAAAAGGTCAACCGGTGGGTGGCGCTGTAAGTCACTTCTCAGTACTTTTTACTTATTCTAGCCTTTCCGTGGGTACATAAGACCCCTGGGGTCAATAAAATTTATGACCAGTAACTAAATTATGATATGACATAATTTCAGGTCCAGACCTGACGGGGATATGAAATGGATTGCTCATGCAAAATGCCATTTTTCGAAATACACATGGGCGGACTCACTGCCAAACAAGCAATGTCGAACGATTTGTACTTTTCTGAGGCAAATTTTTCGCACATTCGGTCCCCCGCAGATTTTGCAAACTGACAACGGTGGGGAATTTACTGGAAATGATCTCATTCAAATGATGGCTGAAGAATTCCCTTTAACTAAAGTAATTCGTTCGGCTCCCAGACACCCTCAAACTAATGGGTTTGTTTAATTCTTATTCGATGGGTCAATCATGTTTTTCTTTGTAGCAAGTGTATCTTTAATTTAAATATTTTCTTAAAATTTTGTATTGTCAGATTGATCGAAAGGGCAAATTCTACTTTGGAACGAAGAATTGGTGCTCACATGCAGGAGAAAGGTGAAGGATGGGTCAAATCTTTGTCAATGTTAGTTTATGAAATAAACATTTCATACTCTAGGACAATCAAGTCCACTGCATTTGAAATAATGTTCGGACGGAAACCATTCACAACTATGTGTAATGATGATGAAACGGAGCCATCTGACGAAAGTCAAGAGGAGGAACATAGAACCCCTGCCCCTCTCAGCCCAGCATCTTCCGTGGACGACAGCCTGGTAGGATATGCTACACCTCAGCTACCAGTGGTTGTGGAAGTCGACTGTGATTCAACTGACAGCTCAATTAACTCGGAGGACATATTCGTGACTCCCACTAAGACATCAAATTCCCGCCCACAACCTTGGGTTTTGTATGAAAAAAATCCACCAAAATTATGGGCAATTGTGAATTTAATTAAGTCACATGAGGTTATTGGGAGTCCTCCAAATAGTAGTTATGCCTGTTTCCATGTCATACGAGTTTTGTCAAATGATGAATGCCACTATACTGAAAATGAGTCAATTAAAATTAGTGAATTTATTTTTTGGCCAAAGTCATTGGCAACTGAAAATTTAGGATCGGATACGTTGGCCATTAGGATGAGATTGGACCCATTTTTGTCATACTTATATAACAGAAATGCACAAGGGGATCGGTACAACAAAGTTAAAAATAATAATGATATTCAAGTTGGAGACACCGTGGCTTATCCGATAGCTCGAGTTGATCGATCAAATACATGCCCAAAAAATTTATCTTGTAAAGTAATTAATATTAACGAAAGTGGAAATGTCCAGCTTCAAAGTCAATGTGGTGTAATATCGACATTGATAAATAAGCAACGACTGGCCCCTTGGACAGGAGGTCCTGTACACTTTCCTGAAAATCCTACTGTCGTGCCTCTTATTAAGGCAAGTCGGTCTGTTACTTCGTATTCTGGAACTTCAAACTCAGTCAATGAGATTGAAAAATCAATTTGTTTCTGCAGGCTAAACAAGAAAGACACAGCTTGCGAAACAAAAAGATGTCCCTGCAAAAAAGGGAATATTTCATGTGGCACTAAATGCCACCCAAAAAATGTGTGTCAATGTTGGCTAAACGAATAAAATGTTCGAAGAAGACATATTGTAATTATATCATTTTTGAGTGTAAATAATGTTGAGTTTCAATCTGAATAATAAATTTTAAATGTCAAATTACTAAAATGATAATATAACATCTTTGGCTCATTTGAAACGAAACGGCAATAATTTCAATTGGAAAAGCTTTGACGGCTAAGGGGATGAAAGGGTGAAGGCCTCCTGTGACTTACACAGCTCATTTTTTGACTACCAACACACACACACACAAATAAAAATCATTTTTTAAAAAATGTTATTTTGATGGACAACAAGGATACGAAAACCGGGTAATGACCTGGACGCATGCAAAGTTGAGTGACGAGAAGATAATAATTGAGTTCCCCATAATTTTTTATCCCCGTGAGATTTTTTTCAAAAGTTTAAACTGTGAGGAACCAAAGATCCGAATATCGGATATTGGGTCGGTCACCTGTGAGTTAGGACATTAGAGACTGTTCGAGTTGAATTCTCCATGACTTTTTATCCCATAGTGAGTTTTTTGGTTATTTGTGGGTTAAGGGAAGGTATTTTTAAAAACTGGAACGTCTCAAAAAGTCTCAAAATACATTTTAAAGATATCTCATGCATGTCCTTTCCTAGAGACGGTCCATGGAGGGATCTTCACCCTCCTATTACTTACATGCTTTGTACGACTAAGGTAATGGATGGATGAGGGTCCCTCATGGACTGATTCTCGTGGCCTAGGCCATGAGAGTCACCCCTCATGGCCTAGGCCACCGAGGAACGTGGTTCCTCCGTGGACTGGTACCTCCATGGCCCACCACATCTCCACTTTCGTCACCCTTAGCTCTACAGTCAATAAGTTTACCTATTATTGACTGGGTCGTTCAATTGAGAATCTCAATTTGGTGTAGCATCCCTTCAGCTTAAAATGGTAAATATTGGTTTGAACCACCCGCCCATATTCACTCATACACTAATCACACACAGATATGTAATTGGTTCTGGGTGCGATTTTAAAAATTAAATTTTAAAAGCATTTTCTTTGGTTGTCACTATTCTGCATTCCGCCCCCATGTCCATTTCACTCATCGAAGGTTGAGATCGTGCCAAAGTCTAGTCAAAGTACAAATGTGGATGTTAGAACCAAAACCCAGTATCTGCAAGCTGCCCGTGAATAGGAAAGCTCGCTCTCTCCGCTCACACCTCTCACTTCCATACACACACACGGGCACACTGCACATACTGGGTTTTGGTTCTAAGCTCCACAAATGTCAAACGTTGAATCCAATATATTTAGTATCTTATCACCTTTGATTCACAAACTATGATATGGAGAATTGGCAAAAGTACTTGAATTTATTGAACCACGTGGTTGTCAAGTGCGGCACACGGCCTGGCATATCTTCTAGTTCTGGATCGAGTGTTCTTGAAAAAAGTCCTTAGTATTAGTCTTTAGTCCCAGTATTAGTTTAGTTTAACATATTTTTAAAATGAAATACTCTGTGGCCATCGGACTCCTTGTCTTACTCCTCGCTTATTATTACTACAGGAAGGAAGTTCGACTGGGACAAATTGTGAAGACAAAATCTGGGGCTGTGCAAGGGATAATATCGAAGTCGAGGGATGGCTTGGATTTCTACGAGTGGCTTGGCATCCCGTTTGCTCAAAGTCCCACTGGGAAACTTAGATTCGAAGTAAGTACTTTTTAGTTTACTTTTGTCAGTCTCATCTTTGAAATGAAATTCCAATTGTGACAAAATTGATGAATTTAGAAAGTTGGTACATTTTTTAAAGAAGAGTTTTTGAAATTGTAGCCACCCAAACCAACAGAGCCATGGGATGGCGTATTAGACGGAACGGAGTATGGAGCAAGATGTGCTCAAGTCTTCCTCGTCTCGGGTTATCCAATGGGCGAAGAGGTATTAAATACTTAGTTTTTTATAAATACCTATGCGACTCGTGCAAATTTTTAATTATTGATTGAAAATAAAAATAAAGTGTAAAAAATTTTGTGGTTTTATTAAATAGGATTGTCTGTTTCTAAACATTCACTCACCAAAGGTTCTTTCATTATTTAATAATCAACCAAATGTTTTTTTGAAAAAAATATTTCATGTGATTTTCTGATCTAACCTTTTTTGCATGAAGACTGAATTTGATGCGGGGAAGAAGTTGCCAGTTATCATCAATATTTATGCAGGGGCATTCATATTTGGTGCGAGTCACGATTTCCCACCGGGTGAGTCTTCATTTATTATTTATTATTTTGATTTGCATAAACGAAAAATCTTGTAAATATTTTATTTGGACATCCATTTCTGGATTTTGGGTTAACGCTGCAAATTCCAAAAAAAGATAAATAAGAATGAAAACTTTATGTGTGGTCAGATTACTTTATGGATGAACCCGTGGTTTTTGCTTCCCTCAATTACCGCCTGGGAGCATTAGGTATTTTTCTACTTATGATTTCACTTTCCAAAATTTCAATTTGTAAAAGCATTGAATTTGCAATAAGAAAAACATTCGCAGAAGAAGAAAACGAGAGAAAACTAGTCGAGTAAAAATCTGCATACGCGGCTTCGGTTCTCAAATATTTTTACTTGCAGGTTTTTCGAGTACTGGTGACAAGAATATTCGCGGGAATATGGGACTCAAGGACCAAGCACTTGCCATCAAATGGATTAAGAATAATGTGGAGTTATTTGGTGGTGACCCGGACAAAATCACTCTCATGGGATTATCTGCTGGGTAAGCCATTTCGTTTGTATGTGGTCAAACAAAGATAGAGTAGAATCTCTCTAGAACGACGCGTTGCGTTCGTTTTAGAGAGATTGCACTGTATTATTTTACTACCAACCATTGGCAGATAAGAGTTATAAAAGTATGAATTATAAACTTTTTAAATTAATGCGTATTTAGCGGAGCAAGTGTCCACTACCTGACCCTATCCCCTGTGACCCGCAACCTTTTCCATAAAGCTATCATCCAGAGTGGCAATGCACTTCTTCCTTGGGCACTTTCATCAGTGGAGAAAGCCAAAAGTAGAACAGACGTTTTTGCAGCATCTTTAAATTGTCCCACCCAAAATACAGCAGAGTTGACTGACTGTCTCAGAAGTAAATCTTTGGCACAAATTCTAGAAGCTTCTAAAAAAGACGCTGTAAGTTTTCCTTTACATCCTGAACACATTTTCTACATAGTAATTTCGAAAAGCAGCAAATCATACAATTACAAATTGTGCTTCAATTCATATGATTTTTGTTGAAGGTTGAAACTCGATTGTACGATCCCTCGCAACCAGGTGAAATGTTCACGCCGATCGTAGAACCAATTAAAGATGACGAGGCTTTCCTCACTGAAAGTCCTTACGCCATTATAAAAAAGGGAGAAGCAGCCAAAATCCCTATTATGTTTGGACTGACTAAAGATGAAGCTCTAATGATTGGCTATGGTTAGTCCTAAACAATGTCTTTTGAAAATTACCCGCCAGGACTCAGATTTTCAAAAAAATGATTTTTTGGTAGCTTTTTACCGGAACAAGAATCGAATTCTTCACTACATCGAAGACCATTGGAAAGAATGTATGGGACGAGATTACGAACTTTGGGGTTTATCCGACGAAGGGGTTGACGACCTATTGGCAAAAATCCGAGGATTTTATTTCCCACCGGATATATCTACTAATTGGACGATAGAAGAAAGAATTGTGAAATATACAGAACTAATGTCTGATGCATACTTTTCAATTGGTACGAGTGAAGCAGCGGATGCACATCGGATCCATTCTCCAGTTTATATGTACTATTTGACCCGGTATTTAAGGATTCCTTATGGCAACATGGCGGCAGAAATGAATAATCGTTTAAATCTTGCTATTGATTCACTACTTTATATTATCAAAGCCACTTTTCGATACTTCGTCACTGGGAGTCATCGGATTTATGGTAAAAAAATAGAACGGAATAATTTCAGATTTTTGAACTAAACTTTTGTCTTCCATAATTTGCTGCCACTTTCTCCGAACAATGCCTGTACATTTACGTGATGGTGAAAATTTCGGAGGGAAAGTGGCAGATAATGTGTGGAGAAATTAATTATTAATTAATTTTAAATGATTTGTTATTGTTGTTGAAAAGGGGTGGGACATGGCGTGGATGCAGCGTACTACTTCCCACTTTTTAACGGGTTTGTAACAATCCCGAAAATTGATGATGACCACTCTTCCTTCTTCCACATTAAAGATTACCAGTTTTCTCAAGACTTTGTCAAACTCCTCACTTCTTTTGCGACTGACGAGTAAAATTTCAAAAAATTCAATCACAATTTGTCAAATAGTTTGAGTAGAAAGAGAATTTTTTTCAGGAAACTTGTTTGTAAACATGGATTTTCTTGTACGGTTTGTATAGATCCAAGCTGGAATTCCGTGGGAAGAAATTTATACCAGCTGACAAAGACCACCCACTAATGTACATGAAAATGGATGAGGAATCAGAAATGATATCCGAACCATTTGCTCACCGTACAAAATTTTGGAAGAGTTTGAACTACACTGCTGGATATTCTGCCAAGTTGACGGGTACCAAATAAATTCCCTACGCCCAAGTAACCAAACAATTTTAAAGTTAAATGTGAGGGAGTCAGTATTTATTACATTACATCGATTAAACTAAAAGTGTTCATGTTTAAATTTTAAACTTTAAAATAATCAAGACTGTAAACCATTTACTCATTTGTGTCGTTTCAACATCAATAAACTGTGAAGAAAATAAATTATGAAGGACGTCACATAGAAATCATTTCTGCATAAAATCATACCTAGTTTTTTTATAAATGCTAGTGTGTGTGTGTGTACCTTAAAAATGTGGGAATTGGTATAAAGTTGCTGGTACTCAATTCGGATTAAAATTGTTCGTTTCGGAAAAAATCCAAAGTACCTAGTGCTCTTTTCGAAGACAATTTTTAGCATATTTTAAAAAACACAAAACCTCTTATGGCGTTTTTCCTGCTTTCTTTAATTTGAGGTACCCTTTCAAGGATAAGGAGGCCTTTTTACAAGGCATATCGCTTATAATTTCCCACTGCATTGTAGAGACCCCCTTGTTTTTGCAGGAAACTTTGAACAACTTTGGACATCAAAGGTACGGGAGTATGACCATTTCACCGGATCAAAATTGTTCAAAATTTCTTTGGTTCAATACCGTGATAACTACAAATAAGTTATAAAATAGTAAATGCGGATATTTTAGTTGTGTATGTGTGGAAAGACGACATTCAACTGTCAGAGATACAGGTAAACAAAACAAAATAAAGCAGCACATTTTGAACTGTGTGTGTGGAAAAGGGAATTAAGATACTAAAATTCTGAAATGTACCTTTTGAAATAGGTTTTTGTATTTGATCTGAATTTTAAAACACATAAATATAAAAAAATATTTTGTGCTCATACGTTGAGTCATAACCTTCAACTATTAAAATGATTTTTTAAAATTTCTACAGTCTAAAAATACAATCCCATAGAAGTAGCCAGACAGTCCGGATGTTCTTTCTAAAAATTGCTATTGTATTCTCTGTTATAAGGTAAAACTATTAATCACATAATATGATTTAAAATGAAAAGATTTGAAAAACTATGAATTTCTGTTTATTTCAAAGTTTAAAGTTGACGTTGCATTTTTAAAAAATATGTGTTTATTTTCTTTCAGTTCCTAATTAAGTCATAATGGATAAAAGACAAGCTAAAAATATTTTGGAGTCTGTCCTCAACCGAGTAAATGAATTGGAAAAGGAATCACACGAAAATCCAGATTTAAAAGCTCTTCATGTTTTGGATGAGGTTCCCAAAAAATAAACATTTATACGATAATATTTTCTTTTCTACAATTTGAAATCAGACAATTCAACAACAGTTTCAAAAAATAATTCAGAAAATTTTTCCGTAATAATAATAATTTATGTACGTTGCGTCATAAGAACACACTTTTTTAAAAAACTTTGTGTGTAAAATTGACCCAAGATTCTCATATTTTTGTCCAATTTCAAACCAAATGATTCTATATTCTATTTGAGCTTAATCATATTTTTAAAAAAGGATTTTATTATATTTTAAACCATAGTTACTGGACATTGTGGAAGAGGATAAAGATGGCACTCCATCATTCTCACATCCAAGTATCGAAGAAGTTGTTTTAAAAAACCCTTTGGTATTTAAAATACTTTTTACAAGTCTAATTTATTTTTTTGCAAAAAAGTGTGTTTGACTTTCCCATCATTTTGTAAATGTGTGTGTGTGTTTTCCTGAAATTTTCAGATTCTCTCGGGGATTCTCTATCACCTCCCACCCCAATTACTCCTCCGTTGTCGTTTAGTATCCTCCTTGTGGTGTAAAATCTCTACCCAATACTTGTTCACCTCTCACTCCCTTCAGATTACTCTAAATTGTCCAGATAATTTCAAAACATTTTTTAAATACAACCCCTCATCATACATCCCCTTCAAAGATGGTGACCTCACTCTAGAGAACCTCACAACATTATTAGGAAAATCAGATGACCGATTCCCCTGCACTAACTTTAGTTTCAATATTCCTCCTGGTCAGAGTTCATCCCCAAGAAAAGATGGATTCCTCAACTTCTTTCTGACTCACGGCCAACACATTCGAAAATTGACTTTTATCATGACCCCTTCATCCTCCATGAGACAACAAGACTCAATCAATATTGAGACAATTGGATATGTCCTTGAAAATCATTTACCATTCTTGGAGTCACTGACACTGGACAGTTTCCCAAGAAATTTGAATAATGGACAACGATTCTTTCCCCAACAAAATCCTTCTACTCCAGTCGTCCTTATAAATTTAAAATCTTTGACATTTTTAAATTTTGAAGTTCGTGATCATCGTCTCCTCATAAAAGATTTATTCATTGCTGCAATCAATTTACAAGAAGTCAGAATTAATGGTCATGGCCTTGACATTGATTTTTTTCCACTCCTCTGTTCAACACATCGAACTGAAGCTGTCAAAGGATTACAATTTTATCCAACAGTCAGAGAATATTCTGAATCCCTTCCATGGTTTGAAAGATTTTCAAATCTCCCTGTTAAACCACAATTGACAGAAATCATGTTGACAAATCATGTTTGTCTTTGTATGCCAAATGCTCCATCAATTCCACGTTGCTGCAAAGTCCTCTCAGATATTTTGAACAAGAATAAACAAGTTTTGAAAAAAGTTGAAGTACATGGAACCATCCATTGTCTACCACATGTTGACTGGCCAGCTTTGACTGCAGTTAATAAATTCAAAATTGTTCATGATGACTATAGTCGACAGTGTGACACAGTCCTACCAAAAAATCTACAATTTGATCAAACATTCCCAAATGTACAACAAGTTTGGATTACTGGGTCACCCAAATGTGATTTAGTGCCTAGTAAATCAAATATCCCTTTTGGAAATGTTGGAACTGTTTGTAAAAGTATTCAACGACTTTTAATCGATTCAGAATATCCAATGGTTTGGCTAGAAGAATTTCCAAGTGTTTTTCCTGAGGTGGAATATTTGGAGTTTTGTTACTCAAAAATTTTGATGCCAGTCGTCTTGGGATGGAGGGAATTGAGACATTTGGTTCTGATTTTTGAAATGGGACAAAGTCCATTGGAGCTACCAGTTGGAGAGGTCAAGGGTGACGCGAGTCAAGGTGCTACACCTGATTTTGATGTAGCAAAAATGAGAAATATATTTTATGTGAGGAGAAACTGGAAATAATAATTATTATATTTTTAGGAATGATGGAGACTAACGAAGCTAGTGGTGGGAATGTGGAAAATCCTGACGTCATCCCTGATTCAAATACGAGGCAGTTGAATAAATTAACTAATCTGAATTTGGAATTTCGAGTAAATAAAGACTGTGTGGAAGAATCGTTGATTATTCTTCCTGTCCTTGTATTGTCCCTTGAAGAAATGTTGGGACTAAAAACTTTGTGTAGTTTCCAAAAATTGAAAATCATCTTTGATGTGAAACGGACCGTGGATCTTTACATGACGAAAATGAGAGTTTTGGAACAAAGTAATGGACAACATTCCTTTTTATTATGATTTGGGTGCGAAAAGAATCTTTTCAAAGGATGAAATTGATAATTGATTCTTTTTGGATTATTTTTTAGACATCAAGACTATGATTGAACCACTTGGAGCGTATTTTGAAGTAGAAGTTAGATGGAACAAGTAAATCATCGTCATCGGAACGTGCCTCGATGCTGGTGCTTCGAGTTGGAATTAAAATTTCAATGTTTTTCATTTTATTGTATTTTAGGTTAACGCTATTGTTCATAGCTTGTAAAAATTATTGTCATTGGTTGGCAAATCAGCTGTGTTGAGTGTGTTTTAAACACTCAAAAAATATACATGTAAAAAGGTTTTGTAATCTATTTCAATTGCAAGGTAAAATAAAAACTTCACTGTATCTATTTATATCTTTTCCCAAAGTTTACCCCAAGAAGGTTCATAAATTATGAATCATCATTAATCCTGATATATTTAGTATGTGGAACAATGTACACAACAACACACAGTCTTTGTTAAGAGTCCCATCCTTGAGCCGCTCCAACATTTCGTGTACGAATTTGAATTCAAAGACCTTTTTTGAAATACCATTGGAGTAGTCCAATGTTCGTAATTTTCTTGCATAAAGAATTTTATGAACTGAGACACAAATCCACAACAAATCCCATCCGTTATCAACTTTGATCTTTCAGGAGGTTACTACATTTGATTTCCCTGTACACTCCCATTAGGAAGGCTTTTATTTTTGTGTGTGAATTTGTGTGTGTGTGTTACTAAAGTCGTTTGATAGTTGGAATTACAGTCAAAATAAAAATATGGTGAGTTATTTTAAATTCTTGATCATCGTCCCATTTTCCCATTTTAAGAGTGTAACATCTACATTTAGTATTTTTCTGAATTGTCCAGGCCCCCCCTTCTTGAAAAGATGAACGAAGGCGAGGCCCAAGAAGCTTTACAGACTTTGCATAATCAACTTCTTGAAATGAGAAGAGAGTCTGTCAACAATTCCAATTTGAGTGCAGCCCAAGTTTTAAAAATGGTTTGATGCGAAATTTTTTATTAATAATTTTATTTAACATTTCATAAAAGTGAAGTTTGTTTTTAAAAAACTCAAAATTTGTTAGGCATATTTTCTAATAGAAATTTTCTATATAGATTCGGCAAATTCTTGAGCCCAGCTCGCCGCCCGTCTTAACTCCTGGGATTACAGTTGAAGAACAAACTTTAGAAAATCCTAAGGTAATAAAGAAGTTTTTAAAAATAGTACAATCATAAATAAATAAATAACCAAATCTCCTAAAATCTAATTGACTTATTTAAGACGATGATGATGTTGTTTACTGTTTCTGCGGATGTGTGTGGATGAAATGGGAAATGTGTGTGTGTGGTCCAGAGGTCGGGATGAGAAACTCCGAGTCAACTTGGGTGGTTCTTGACTCACAGCTTCCCCCCACACTTTACACACATCCACACCACCAATAAAACAATCAGAAATTCAAATAAAAAAAGCTTTCGTACTAAAATCTTATCTCTCTGTAACAATTCTAGTTGCTCAAGAACATTTTGAAATCCCTGCCATCGAATTTCCTCCTCTCATCTCGCCTCGTCTCTCTATTCTGGCATCAAATATGTACTGACATTCTCCTGACCCGTCAAGATCTCCAAGTGACACTCGTGTGTGCCCCGAATTTCAAACAATTTTTCCGTGCTGAAAATAGAAATGTTCATCCCTACACATCCCAATCCCTGTCACCCCATTTGAGTTTGAAAAATCTTAACAAAATCCTATTCAACTCTTCTGGTCGATTCCCTTGCACCTCATTTTCCCTCGACCTATCCAAAGCATCCGTGACGGACTCGGATGACTTCCAACAATTTTTGGCTTTCCAAGGACCCCACATCAAAAAAGTGAGACTACAAATCGGAACAATGCCACCCCCTAATCTAATTCCTCATCCACAACAACAACAACATCGTCGTGTCCTCGACTACACAGACAATACTACTTTGAGCGGGATGGCCAAATTGTTGACTCACAATCTAACAAACATGGAACATCTCACGGTTGACCTTTCCCATGACGAATTGATGGGATATCTTTTTACGAATGAAAATCGAGTAAATTTCCCAAATTTGAAAACTTTGATAATTTCCAACTACACCAAAGATAATTATCCTTGGGTTGCTCAATTAATGCGAGCTGGGATAAATTTGACTACTATAAATGTCCTTGATAATGATGTAGAATTCAAAGTATCCAATCTTCGTCTTTTCCTGGCAACCCATCAAGTCCACACAATTCCCAATCTTTTATTCTTACCTTTGGATAGAATCGACAGTGGAATGCGGATTGAAAATTTCCAACAATTTGCCCAACTCCCAAATATCCAATTGAAAAGTATTACACTCGCTGGGTACGAGTCAATCCCAAATCGTCAGTTTGTTCAACAGAGTTGTCAAGTTTTGTCAACAATCCTTGATACATGTCAAAGGTCATTAGTAGAGGTCAATATAAAAGACACAATATTTTGGCTCTCCCAAGTCACATGGCCTGTACTGGTCAACGTAAGAAAAATTTGGATTAAACATGCAAGAGATGATTATGGTCGACTACCCAGATGGCGTGACTGTCGAGGGTCAAGAAGAATGCTATTGGATGATGAAGATGAACCACCTGAAGTGATAAGTCTTCTCCCACCAAATTTAAATTTTTCCATGGTGTTCCCATATTTGAGACAAGTCATTTTTGAATGTTTACCGGAAACTCGAATGACCCCGGAATTTTTTCCTTTTGGATCATTGGGTCAAGTTTGTCCGACTGTACGTCAATTGGTTATTAATGACACACCACCATCTCCACAATGGCTCACAGAATTCAAGTCAATGTTCCCAGGATTGGAGTATTTAAAAATTTATCATACCGTTAAATTAAATCCAATTATTTGGGAGTGGAAGAATCTCAAGAGACTTGACTTGACATTTTTACTGAGGAGTAAATTAAATAACTATAAATTTCCAAAGTTGGATTCAATGATTACGGGCTACAAGGAATCGGAATGTAGAGCACATTTTGAAAATACCAAAAAAATTGTAGTGCAAGAAGGGAATTCAAGGGGGATTGGAAGTTTGACTGAGTTGAGT
>WJFB01003266.1:0-13995 GCA_009870185.1 Pygmarrhopalites habei | reverse complement strand
TAATTTGTAAGCCCCTTGTAGGATCTAGAGAGAGAGAGAAAGATGTGAACTGCTTTGTACTCCTGACTTAGAGGGATTTTAGGAATTCCTTTCGTGAAGGATGAGAGAGAGAGAGAGAGAGAAAGAGGCTCAAGGGTTTTTGGCAGTAATTCTGAAAAGTTCTCTACCTCTCTGTCTTCAGAGGGAAAGCAACAGTTATGATTAACAGTAGAGTGTGACAATTGTGAGGGATTTGCCAAGGAGCATCCCTTTCCCCTTCAACTGTTAATGTTAATTTAGTCCAGGAATTTTCTGGGAAGTAGGAATGGGAAAACAAAAGAGGAGAGAGAAAGTGAGAGAGAGAATTTTCCACGTGCCCCGTCGCATCATCCGAATTTCGTCATTATCTCTTTCTTGTCCAACATTTCTCTCCTCTTTCTTCTGTCTGTGTGTGTGTGTTTGTGTGTGTGTGTGGTGGGTCCCCCCAAAATTATGTCTTTTATCTAGATAAAAACTCCTTGAGAGAGAAAGGGGAGAGGATCCTGAGACTTTCCCTCTTTCTTTTCTTCATTCATTCTCCATTGTGTTGGGGTTGATAGAGTGAGACTACATTATGGTTCTATCTGTACACAAAATTATTCTCCCTTGTAGCATATGCTTTTCTCCAGTATTTTCTCCATTCTCTCTAAGTATCCTTTATCATCCCACCCATTTATTATCGCCCCATCCCTATTCATTATACAACATTAAATAATCAGTTGACACTTTCTTTGAATCCTGGCAAGAGGACATTCATACCCCAAAGTGTACATTACATTACAGTCTAAACCTTTCCTCTTCAACATTACCACAAATACGTGTACATTAATTCGAAACTATGGGAAATGAAAACAAAATACATTCTACAGGGCTTTGAATTTGGAAGACAAGAGTGGAAGAGAGAGAGACGGTCATCGGGGATTCAGAAAGATGTAGGGAGACAGAGTCATTGAGCGAATTTCATGCAAATTTCTAAGGGCGACCTTAGAAGCATCTTAGAAATCTTTGCACACCTTAGAACCAGTCTTTGAAGAACCTTTGAAACTTAGAATCTTTGAAGCTGCTGAGTAAAGTAGGATGGCGCGCTCCCTGCCTTTCGTCTGCTCAGACTTTCACTTCATTCCCCATCGCTAGGTGGGAATGAAGGCAGGGGGAATTTCGTGCGCTATTTTTCTCACGAGGGAGACAAAGGAAAGAGTCGGGGTTGCCACGCATTGAAGGGCTTTCGCTCTTCACACTGTTGATCAGTTTAGAGTGGTTCAAAATATTCTGCATCAAAACTATATAAATAGTCATCATTATTAGAAATCATTTGTCAAAATTTAACTCCCTGTGTCCGTATAAATCCAAAGGTATTCAAAATTTTGAAAAACGCTTCAGTTCAGAGGCGAAAGGTCTACACAGTAAAACAATTGTTGGGTCTGTCGTGGAAAAAGACTGATAAAAATTTTGTGTCAATTGTTTCAAAATTATGGGTAAAATGTGTTGAATAAAATTGGGCGATTAGGGATGGTGAAGGACAGGCCCTTAGTCTCTAATTATGGACCTTTGGAAAGGGGGGGGGGGTTAAAATTTGTAAGTTTTTCTTGGATGATTATTCCACTGCACCTGCCACACACTCTCTCCTCTCTCTCCTTGTGTGTGTTGTGTGTGCCTTTGTAGTGACAAGGGGAACTGTATGTTTGTTACGAGATAATGGGACGAAGGGCAGAGTAACATATAATCAACAGTAAAGGTCAAGTCACCTGGTTCACATTGGAGAATGACACACAAGAATGTCCAAAAGAGAGAAGGAGAGAGAGGGAAGGATGACATGATTGGTGATGATGATGTTTCCTAGGCCTGGCTGCTAAGGGGTAGAAGGAGAGAGGAAGATAATTTTTGAGAAAATTAACAATACATAGGAATGTAATTGATTGACGGGTAGCTAGTTGGAGCATGTATCACGCATGAAGAGTGGGAAAAAAATGTATATATTTTATTTTACGGCAGTTCCTCTCCCTTCTTCTCTTCTCAAGAAAGAAAGAAAGAGAGAGACTCAAACTGATCATCACGATCCCTCCCTTCATGCCCTCACTTCTCCTCTCCTCTTGCTCCCACATACAAAAATATGGACAGAAAAATATTCCACAGACTTGCAGACAGAGGGAAAATGTAATCCTCCTTCTATACTTCTCCTTCCATACTCAAGAATAAGAAAGAGACAGAGGAGGAGGAGGAAGAATCGCGTGCAGACTGAGAGGAACCTGAGTTATTACGCCTAAATGTATGCCAGTCGTCAGCCTGTGTTATTCATTAGGATCAATCGTCATCTGCGGAGTACATATTAATGAGATTCCCCCAATTCTCCAAGACTATTCCCCTCATCCTGATTTCTTTCTCTTCTCCTCCGTCCTCCATACACCATGTGACAAATATTTTGAGCCCAAAATTTGTGTCCTCTTATTATTTTTAACCTCAGAACTCACCTTTTGCAAAATTCCCCAAAGAATTGCTCTACTCGGATAAGGAGAGAGAGGAAAGAGGGGGAAAACATTTTTTGGCAGACTCTGAGATTGGACTTAATTCCATGAATTAGAGAGAGCGAAGTTTTTGGTTTTGTGTTTTCATGGCTCGGGATTGCATGCAGGGTCAGGCTGGCTTGGACGGAGTAATCATGATCATGGGGTTATGAATGTTTGGGGTGTTGGGCGTTTATTGTCTCTCTCTCTCCCCATCTGACTTCTGTAGAGAGGAATAAATGGAATTGAATATGATGAGGAGCTGGAGACTCTGATGGTTCATAGTAATTTCCCAACATGATGAGAATCTACTCAGGCAGACACTTTTCACAGTAATTGACAAGAATTTCTTATTTTTCTCTCTCTCTGTGGTTTTTTGATGTTGCTGCGCATCACGATGATGATGAGTCGTTTTTTCCTCTCTTATGTTTTGTTTTCTTGTGTCTACTCGGCCTTTTACAAGGAAGCTCTGTTTCTGTTGTTTCTGGCTCCGCTCTTCCGAACACAACCAAAAGAGATAATTTAAACAGGTTCATAGAGTAATCGTGGTTTCATTTCAGATCACTACCACCTCACTCCTCTACCCTATACTTCTCCCTTCAGTCCCAGTCTCCCTTCCTCTCTCTCTCCAATTTAACTAATTTGTTGACGGGAGCCTCTTCATGATTAACCTTGCCCTCACCAAATAGTACACACACAATCCCCGACCTTCAACCTCTCCAATTCTCTCTCAATATCCAACCCTACTTGTAAATCTATTTTTTCTCCCGTAAAGTACTCCATTGCATCGTGTGTGTGTGTGTGTGAATGGATTATGTGGATGCAAATTACAGGCAAATGTGATCATCCAGCATAAAGTCCATTTAGTTCGGAATCCTGTTCTAAATTACCATATTTCTCACAAATCGATTTTCCAACACACACACACACACTCACATCCACACTTTTTATTGCCCTTTCATTTCTCACAAAAAGTTTAGTGTCCGTTTGTACATTTGGGGAATGACTTGGAATGCTCAGGCATGCACGTGCGTCATTTAAATTTGTAGAAGCTGAGTCTCTTTTATTGAGTAAATTAAATGAGGATTGACAAGTCTCGTGTGTGTGTGTGTGTGTGTGTGTGTGTGTGTATGTATTGGAGAAGAGCCAGTGACTGACAACCTCAGATTTTTGCTGGCTAGCAAAAGGATTGCAATAATGGAGAGAGAATCTATAATAAGAGGGACTGGAGGTGATGGTTTGAGGTGATGGACAGCTTAAAGGGGACTTGATGAACGATTGTTCCTAGGCGCACACGATGATTCAGGGAAAATCTGAAATGCTTAACTTTGGCCCCATACTCTTTTCCACTGCAGCATCTCCTCCTTCCCTCGTCACTTCACTTTTGATACAAACTACTTTTCCTCGTGTCAATATATCCAACCATCCCCAGTCAAAATGAGAGAGAGACAGAGTGAGTCTCAGTTTGTATTGTAATTAAGGCTGTATTGAGTCTAGTGGAGTGTAGCGCGCGTGGAAAAACTTGTCCAGAAAATCACAATCACAAACCTCAATCACATTACATCTCTCCCGTCCCGTCCCCTCTCTCTCTCCCTCTCTTTCCCGCAAACTCCCAAAGACAAGTATAATGTAATCGACATGGAGTCATACAACAACAAACCCCTCTCTCTTTTCTATTCAACCCAGCACAAGCCCAGCTTCTTTTTTTATCATGACTAAATATAGACGATGGACACCAGGTCGTCCACAATCCAAGTGGGTAGAAAAGGATGAGCCATCAAATTTATCCATCATTGAGAAAACGAATGGATCATCCATTTTTACCCCAATTCTCTCCCCCCCTCCTCCTCCACCTTCTCAATTTCAAATTCAAGTCAATTGCCTGGCTGTAGGATGTATTTAGCTCGATGTAGCACGTCAACTTATCTCACCCCCTCATCTAGTACACACACACATACACACATCATACGAAAATGTTTGGTGTGTGTTTCCTTGCATTTGGAAGACAGTAGCATGAAGCACCTGCTGTCATCAGCCTCGTCTCTCCATTCCCCCAAAATTTTAGAGAGAGACACAAGGTGCGGTGCGGTAGAGACCAATTTCCCTGCACGGAAACTCTCCAGCACCCATTCACATCCCACCTCTCTCTCTCTCTCCATGGAAATCTTATTTCTGAATCGATACGCACACTTCAGCATCCTACATGTCATATAATTTTATAAATTTCATTACTAAATATCCTTGTCCGCGTGCGTTCGTCTTATTACTACACCATACCACAGCAGAGGTTGTGACGACCTGGACTGGTCTACCAGAAAAATATGTATTTCAATGTTCTAATACAGTACAGTAGAAAAATAAGATAATACAGAACATCATCACATAAGAGTTAAGAGTATGTAAGTTGTAATGTCTTTCCAGTTTTATTTATCCTCTGTACAAGGCAAGGGATATCTCCTCGAATCTTTATCGAATATTCAATTTTCTCCTCAAAATTTCAATCCATCTCTCAATTTGTCATGCAATCCAACAATCGTCTCATTACACAACAAATTTTTGTGTATCCAACTGCCACCTCCTTCCCTGTCTAAAAGTGGCAGAGAGGAGTTCATTTACATGTTAAGAGAGAGAGAGAGAGAGAGAAAAAATTGTATTTAGATTAGGGCAGGGGTCCTTGGACAAGCACGTCCGCCTGTCACTGTCCATTGGAGAGAGACAGGACTTAATTATGATCAGAATTTTGGATTTTGGATTGGATTCCTCAAGTCACAAAAATTATGGGATGGGGAAAAAAGACTATAGCCGCCGTCACGGAAGAATAAGTCAAAACAGTCCACACACACAACTCTTCTCTGCTGTTTCTCTTGAGGTTGGAGTGAGTGCGAGTGTGTGGCCATATTGCCAAGTACTAAAGAGTTAAATTGTGTGTGTGTGTGTGGAGATCTCAACTTTCCTTGAGGTGATCTTGAAAATGTTGAAGATCTGTCTATATACGTATACGTGTATGTGTGTGTGCCTCTTCCCATGATAAATTTATGATGTATGGTTGGGCCGAGGAGGAGAGGCACTGAGGAGCTGGAGGCAGGCATGCAGAGTCGTCAATCGTCAACGAGAGAGAGGGAGAGAGCTGAATAGGTAGTCAGTCTTTTGGCATGACATGGCATGCACAAACTCTCAAGTTGGGAAGGAAGGTGTGCAAAATCTGTCAGTTGGAGTAATTGGACTAGCTATATTATCTAATTTTTTAAATGTCATACATGAGAGAGACGTTGAGTTCCGACACAAGATCCCCCAACTCCACACACACACACACGTCCAACCCTGAGAGACGGGACAAGAACAGATGGTTGAGCTGGGAGCACCATCAAACAAAAGCCTACATTCAAAAGTATAAAAAATAAAACGTCCAAATTCCTCTCCTCTTTTTTATTCCCAATCATGAAGGATAGGTGTGTGTGTGTGTGGCTTTGGAAATAACTCAAATCAATTCGCAATTCCATGACTTTTTAATGAAAAAATGTGCTTGTGAAGAAGTAGAACTGAGGACTGAAATTAAATTTTCTCTCCCTCTCCCTTTCTTTATTGATGACCACCTAAAAAGTGTAAAAGATACAGTTATAGACTGAGACAATTTTTTTGAATTGTTTCTCTCTCTCTCTCATTTTCTCCCTTCAAAAAAATAATCTTCATTCCAGCTTCTTTGAGCAGAGGTAATGTGTCAAATTGTCAGAAAAGTCCATCGCCCACTTCCATGCAGAGAGGATCATGTCGCAAATTGATTTTCCAGGTGGAGAGACAAAGTGCCGCAGCAAATATATCCACATCAAAAAATTTGTGTCTGTGTCTGTCTGTGTGTGTGTGTCTCTCTGTGTGTAGAGAAAGAAAAAATATCTGGAATAAAAAAAGAAGCGTGGATAGGACTTTGTGTTGATCCGAGCATTTGTCCGTATTACCGACCAGTCTCTCCTAGTCATCCACCGTCTGCCTCTCACAATCACATGACATGGTTAATATGAATACACCAGACACACACACACACATGAGAGAGAGAGGGATTCTTTCGTGGATGGTGGTCATCTCATTCTTCTTGTCAATGTCCATGACGACTCTGCTCTTTTCTTCAGTCTCATCATACAATACACAATCCACAAAAAATTTATTCTACATCCCCCGTCCACACAGCACAGCACAGTCAGTTCCTCCTATATTACATCTTCTCTTAACAATTCACGGGGCTATACTGCGTGTGTGTGGACTGGGTGCCCTAAAATACATTACATGCAGGGAGGGTGGATTGTGAGGGTAAAAAAAATAGTTGGGGTATTGTATAAAGATGTAGAGAGGATCTAAGAATGGATATGAGAGGAGGATCGGATCATTGAACCTACTCATTCTCCACTGTACATTTACATGTCATCTTTCAAGGTGCTCGGCTGCTCCTCGGCAAATAAAGCCACGGTGAATATTTATTATTATCTCACACTTTGACTTTCTTCTTTCCCTTCTCTCCCCTTGTCTGCAGGATCATCATTACTGAAGCTATAAAGACATTCAAAAGGGTCAGCCTGGCTTGACTCACACTGATCATCCAGAGACAAGAAAGAAGGGTCAATTTTCTGGTCGTCCAAATTATCCATTAGTCGAGTGTCATTTTCTTGGGAGGGAAGACGGGGGGAGGGGAGTGTGACGAAAATGACAGAATTTCATCCTTTGCAAATTCCACATGACAAATTTGTTCTCCGTATGGATCTGTCTTGTACAGTTGACTCCTGCCATTATCATTATTATTGTGGACTGTATGATTTGTGATTTTCATGGTCAACAGTTGGTCAGCAAAGAAAGGAGTACATGTGACTGTAAGAATATTTTATTAGTCACGCGGACACATTGTACAGTATACTTTTTTGACTGATTCGTCCGAGTGAATATCAATTATCGAGAGAGGGAGAGAATTGATTAGAAATTGAATTACATGAAACATTAAAACTTTTCTTACTCTCCGTCGTACGGAACTTGTATTTGTGAAGGACCCCCCAATGTATTTTTGATGAGGGACATTATCTGTAGTTGTGTTGGATGGAGTGTAAATAAAAATTGCGGTGAGGGTGACTAAATAAAATAAATGATGAGAAAGAAGGGGGATTATGAATGCTGTGGGTGGGCTGGGACTGAGAAAGACTCGGAGTTTACCTGGCTACTTACACTCTAATAGCATGGCATGACTGGGATATTAATATTAAGGGTTTTTCCGTGCACATTCACAAATTGAGATTTTGAACTCAAAAAACTTTTTTCAACTAATTTATCCTCATTTTCATCTCCATTTAATTTGATACTTCTTTTTTTCTCCTGTACACTGGACCATTACACTCTGAGACTCAACTCCGCCCACTCTTTCCTCCCCTTCCAAACTCATCATCTTCCATAGTCTCAATCTGGGCTGTACATAGCACAGTGTGTAAGAACAATTTCATAATTTTATTATTAAATCCCTACTCAACCCCACACACTTCAAAATCTTGACTACAAATGAACCGAATTCAGAGTCACTCCAGATTGTAATTAAATGAAAAGTCAGTCATTCCTCCCTCACACGTCCGCACTAATCATTGACCCTTTTATACATGTATGTAGCTGGACGGAAGGGCCGAGGGACTTGAAGGTTCATTGGGAATTCAGAGAGGAGTCTAAATGAACTTGAATTAAGTGTGGGCAATGTGTTCATTAAATCCTACCACCCCAGAGCAGACCTGTCCAAATATATTGTATCGTATGTAGTGAGAATTCGTGGCTGTGGCTATGTATAGACTAGATAAATATGAGTACAGTATAAAGGGGTGGCCTTTTGTTTACTCACATTCTTGACGAACGGAGGTGAGATTTGACTCAAATATTATCATTACTGGGTCAAGCATCATCAAAGGGCTATTAAGTAAAAACACTGCCACGTCTTCTCGTGTCATTCCCCATCTCTCTTTTCTTTCTTTCTCTCTTCTCTTGATTGAGACTCAGTGAAAAAAAAAGAATTTCTCTGTATCCCATGTAAAATGGTAAGTCAAGATTTTTGTATCTCTCTTCAAACTGGAGGAAGAATATAATATGAAAGGTAGACAAAAATGAGCGTGTCGAAAATGATGTGAGATGATTTAATGGAAGCTCAGCATGACGAATCGAGCTGCCGATTCGTTCTGCACCTCCAAAATTTCAGGAGCATTTTATTTCCCCTCAGAATCCAGTCTTCAGTTTTCACTCTCCAGATCTCCCGTCCCATCGTCCCATACCCCCCATCCACCATCCTCAGCAGCAGTGAATTAAGGTGAGATGAGGATGAAGAAGAGGAAAAAGGTGCTGTCTCAGTTGATCTTTTACAAAAAAAATAATAATAAAAAGATACACACAATATTTGGGATCTGTAGAAAGGAAAGAGAGAGTCGAGAGTGTATATTTTGTGAATACAATTATTCCAGATGATTTGATTCGATTCCTCCAACAATTGCTCAACCACACAATTTGACTCGATCCTCATCCCTCTATTTATCCTTACTCAGCTTTCCCCTGTGAAGTCTTCAGAGAATAGTCTCATCTTTCCTAATGATGATACGAGAGAGAGAGAGGGCAACAAACAAAATACAAATGTTCTGACAAAAGGGTACTCCCATTGTAATGTACACGTATATAAACACACACACATCTTGATTCCCGGAACTAAAATACACATTTAATAGTTTGAATTGTCTGCATGACGATGAGAATTTTCTTCCTGTAAAATACAAGTCAAAATAGAATTACAAGAAGTAGGCAGGTTAAAAATTAATCTTAAAAATATTGTTTAATAATCCCAATTCATTCATCTCCAATTTGACTCATTTCCCACACTAAAAAAGTAGAGAAGCTCATCGGAGGACTGAAAGCTCAAACAAATTTTTTGAAAACTCAACTCGTTATTGTGTCCAACTTTGTGGTTTGTCTAACTCAAACCGAATTCAGACAACCCTGCCTCGTCAATTCAGAAATAATTGAGAATTCCCATGAAGATCACTCTGAAAAATTTCCATTTGGCTCCTTTCTTAGAGCACCCAGTCTCCCATCCCACAAGAATCCAATGAGATTTCACGAGAAGTGAGGCTGTAGAGAGAGAGAGGAGATGTTGTGGATCAATGATAGAACTTAATGATTGAAACAAGTTGTTCGAGGGTGGAGATGAGCAAGTGATGTGTGTTGAGTGATGACTCGTTTGTGTCAGGTCACGAATTCATCTCCTCCTCCCTATCTCTGTGAGAACGGGAGTGCAAGAATTATCTTCAATATACTTAGTTAATTGTTTGGTTGGTTTGGAGTGAAGGAGGGAGAGCGTGAGGGATTCTCCCTCTTCTCTATTGGTAATTAAAAGGATGGTTTGATTTCGATTGAGAATTGAGAAGACACGCGTCTGTCCTCTCTCCCTCACACACACACACATGTGTATACACGATACACATCATCCTTTCAACTCTTAACTATCCCTAATAGCTTTTTCCCCCTTTACATATTCTCAATTTTTATTCTCCTCCATATTAAACGGTGTGTGTGTGTGGAGTGTAAGACCCGATTAATTATCTCCTCAAAGAATCCTTTCTCTCTCTCTCGATGTGTGTGTGTGTATCACATCCCCTCTCTTCCACACACAATAAATTCTTTGATCTTTGTCTCTCTCTCTTTCTCTTTGGTCTATTTTTACTCCCGAGTGTGTGTAGGTACAGTCCTCAATTATAAATGATGGAGGAGGATCAACCCTTCACATTCCATCTCTCATCATTTCCATGTAGGGAAATCCATTAATTCAATCATTTACCACATTTTTACAGACTTTTCCTCCTCACACGATCCACTCCTCCACACACTCAGCACACTCGAGACTCATGTTCAGGTGGGTGCAGCAATTCATGCTCCAGGACCTCCGAAAATATAATTCATTCATTTTTCTCCTTAATAAAGACATTTTCCAGGAGAGAGAGAGAGAATAAGGCCTCAAAAATTAACCTCTCCCTTCCATATATTTATTTAATTACCTTGGTATATTCCATGCAAATATACCCTACTTTTATGTACAAACTGATTATGTATTACTCTTGGAAAAACAGTACAGAGAGTCAAGATAAAAAATGAAAGAAATCAGAAACGGGATTAGACACTCAGGAATTTCCATTTTTTACAAAGAAATCTCTTTACATCATAATCTTCTTCGACATTTGGGATATTATAACATGAGTTTGGAATCCAAACTTTGGATAACGAGAGCTTCAACACACACCCTCCAATTTTTTTTCGCTCACTCATTAGTCCAGTTTCTCAAAATTTAATTAAATCCCTCACATTCCAGAATTAAATTCGCCTTTGGCTTGTCTTTCTACTATTCTAAGTCGTCTTTTTTCCACTGTACAAAAAATATTTTTATAGTCTTCTTTTAGTTGACAATGACAATTGAAAAAAATTATTTGGGATTAGTGGGAGGATTAGCTTTTTGTCCTTTTTCTTTCTTTCTCTCTCAATCTCAAGAAAATGAGAGTAGTGGAGGGCTGGCAAAAAATACGGCAGTAAAAATGAGAATTTGGTTTTACATGGATCGAGGGAGACACTTAAAGGCCAAGAAGAATGGAGGGTGTGGCAATTGTGAGGGGAAGGATTATTTTGTGAAAAGCTCGTGACGAAATGAAACAAAAATCCAGTAGCAATTCGGAGAGACAGAATGGTCACCCCCTGTGAATACAAACCGAGACTCTTTTCATTCTCCCCAGACTATCGTCATCGAATGTGTGTGTGTATAGGGATATCGGTGAGTATTGTGTGAAGAGTCCTTATACTAAGTAGGACTGGAACTATTTGTGTGTGTGTGTGTTAATCTTGTTCTATTTCTTGTGAATAAAAGTGTAAGAAGTAGGAATGCCTGGTCGGATGAAAAGCACGGGTGAGAGTACAATGTAGAGTGAGAGAGGGAGAGGGAACAGCAGGGCTCTGATCAAACATGTACAATGTGGATTGGTGGATTGGTTGGATAGTTTGGCATGTGCATTGCCCTATGAACACCTCTTGTTATATACTTACCTGTCTCGTTACACTCATGATTAATTTTCAATTGTTGAAGGTGATTAATTAGAAGAAGTCAGCGCAGAAATCTCATCAACGCGACAACTACCTTCTCTCTCCCTCCTTCCCTATTGTCTGGCCTTTGATTAGGAGCATTTCCCCCCCCCCCCTTCCCCTCTTCCCCCTCCTCTCAAACTCTACACCTTTTCTCTTTCTTCTCCATGAACTGAAGATCATGTTTTGTTGTTCAGAGCAAACAATGCCACCACAACAACACAGCCAGGCAACAAACGTTGCTTTTCTTCTCTCTCTCTCTCTTCTGTTTTTCCACTGTGTTTGTGTGTGGATGGATGGACCATGTTTTAAAAGGGGCCCGTCCATCATAAAATTACTTTAACATTTTACCATTGGATTCTTGTGTAGAACTCCATTTATACACGGAGTGTGTGTGTCTATGTGTAGCCTGCATAACTCCTGAGTATGACTTGAACATTAGAAAAATGTCTACACCATTCTCTCTCTCTCTTTATCCGTTGATGTGATGGCCTACCTTAATCAGAGACCCTAGAAAATTAAGTAGAAAAATGACAAGGACTTTATATTACCAAAATCTATATAGAAAATGTACATCACAAAAGCACATCACCTTTTCTTCTCTACCCATCTCCACTCTTCTTCTCCTCCTCCTCTGTTCTTGTTTTCTTTATTCAACCTCTCTTCTTCTAACAAGCTGTAATGCTCATCTTGTGGAGAATCTTTATTAGAGATTCCTCTGGATCCCCAGTCAAAAGGAAAATAATAGAGAGAGAGAGAGAGGGATCCTCATTCATCCCCATTGTTTGACACTTTGATCATCCTCCCTCCTCCTCGTCAATAGCCAGAGTCTGTGGACTGCCACATTTTATTTATAAATCCCTATCCTTCGCTTGTACATTGTCATGTATCTTCAAAATAGAAGAGTGATCAAGCATGGACATGCTTTAAACGCTCGTCTCCTCCTCCTCCTCCTTTATTTTATTGCATTAGAAGGAGGACAATAGCATGGTTACGCTCTCAATCAATTCTATCCCTTCCTCTTTCTCCTCCTCCTCCCTTCTTCCTTTTCCATCCACCTGAATTCTTTCTTGTCCCTCGTCTCAAAAAATGAAACAAAAAGGATAGAGAGAGAGAGACGCTCTCTTATTTTACAACGTTTTTTGACTCTTTCCATGGGATGCGGATAATGTGAAACAAATAAGAGAGAGAGAGGGTTTTGATAACACCCTGAGTGTGCAAAAACAAGGTCCATGGATAATTTGTGTAAATTGACAGGTAGCCAAGTCAAGTGGGGATGGGGGAACCCAACGCCAAGAGCCTGTGTGTGTGTGTGTGTGTTGTGTGTGGTAGTTCCCTTTTAAAGTGCCCGACGAAGGTAAGGGAGAAGTCCGTCGGAGTCGTGGGTTCTGATGTCCAACACCTGTCCTGTCTTCTTACCTGTCCATCTCAACTCATCCCTCCCTTGTCCACTCGCACCTTTCCCTTGTCAGCTGTAGCTGTGTGTGTGTGTGTCTTGGAGGAGGGAATAGCCCTTCAAGGAGTACCTCCTCCATTGTTTCCACTAATCTTGATCCGTGTTCTCCAAGTTGTGAAACAAACTCCGAGAAGGAGAAGAGAGAGAGAAGGAGAAACAGACATTTGCATGATAAACAAGTAGCCCAGCCACTCTCTCTCACGTCTCATAAACTTGTTGGATATTCAGATGTGTGTGTGTGTGTGGACCCTTGTCTTGCATTAGCAGTCGACATCATGTTCATAGGGCTTTTCCAAAGGAAAGAGAAGGAGGAGGAGGGAAAAGGAGGCTCGTGCCTGAATCATAATTAAGTGGAAGGGAAGGAAGCAGGTAGATTTACGATACTCCAGCCCTCATTTCATACCCACCTGCTGCTAACAACAACTCGGAAAGGAGAAGAAGGGAAAGGGCCTTTTTTCCCTCCTTTCCTCAATCCTACTTCTCCCCTTCTAATTCATCCTCCATTCAAAATATTGTGGGTGCACATTGGCAAATTCTCTATTTTACTATCCACACCTCCATCTTTAACCCTTCTACACTTGTGTGTGTGTGAGTGTATAATGTAATTTTCATTGTCTCATGCTTCTCCATCTCCAGTCAGGGGGAAAGGGCGAAACGTCAGGTTTAATCAAATAAAAATTATATTACCCTTTCCTTCCTCCCATGTCATGTCATGCCAAGTCAAGCAGTCATGGCTATGGTCATGGCATATAAAAATTAAGGTTGTGTATCATTTGGACACTTGCATTTGGACACTTGACATTTGGACACCTAGACAACTGGACAAATAGTTAATTGGACACTTTAACACTTGGCCACATTTGAATTTGGACACCCAACAATTGGCCACATTTATAATTCGAC
>WJFB01003265.1:0-13997 GCA_009870185.1 Pygmarrhopalites habei | reverse complement strand
ATGTGGGGAATGTACTGCATCTTCTGTCTTTTACTCAATTTTATGGGATTGTCAGTATCCAGTGCAAATGTTGGTCCATCATCGAGACGTTGACACAAGTCATCCGAGGGGAGGAATTCAAAAGTCTTCAAAACATCTGAGCCTCCTAATGTAGATGTCCAGTGCGTGTCGCAAGTACTCTTCCTGACAGGAAGTTTCTGTCCAGCTTTCCCAACGGGCACCACGTCTCTCATCTTGGACACATTGAAATCAGGGTCTTGGAGTCTCTACCCACTTCATCGGGTGAACCGGGTAAACCGGACCTCCGTCCTCTCATACTAGAAGCGTTTAATTTAATCCACAGGCAACTCGACCAGATTAATAGAATGCTAGACAGGATAGAAAATCTTACTGACCCGTAGTGTTAGTATGTGAAGAGAAAAAATTTTGGAAACGTAAACAACCTGGAGCTGTCTAATTTTATCTGTAATTTGTCTAGGATTTTTTGTAGTATCTCCACTTTTAAGTAGTACGTCAAAACTGCATTCAATTTTAAAAAATCAGTACTAAAGTATCAATATTTTCCTGGCATGTATAATATAGTATAGGTTATTTGAAAAGAAAAGGATTTGACAGTAGTCAGTTTATGTGTATCAATCCTGAATAAAAATTTTAATTCCAGTGAGATATATGTACATTACAAGTTCCCAATCGACTGTGCGCCGACAAGATTTTTAGCAGTAATGCGGATACGGGATCTCTAACTCAGATCAGTGCATTTTTATTCGGGCAGAGGAATCCCATTCTCACTCCCATCACAGCTTCGTCCTTTTCAATAAATTCATAAATATACAAAGGGGGACAGATATGACCCGAAGTCAGAGCCCTTGGTTCCTTTGATTTGATTCGACAATAAGTAATTGGGTACAGACTGCTAAATGCTACTGACATAATAATGAAAAATATACTATTTGAAGCACTATATTTCATCCAGACTTGATGTACTCAAGGTTGTTCTCATAATGAAAAAGATTCAAAGTGGTAGTTAATCAAAACAATCAGTTTTTATTGTTAAAGTATTAGTCATACTTTGGAACAAAGGAGAATGAAAAATATCGTGCGACACAGATATTTTTTAAATACATAACTTACATACTTACTAAAGTACCTTTCTGCATCATGATTACAAAAGGTTTTCTCAAAATAGAGGATCAATATAGAACAGTTATTGAAAATACTTGTGGACAAATACTATGTAGTATGTAGTAATACATGTAAGGTAGGTAATGTAGAATATTAATACTTTTGAAGATTCAAAAAAAGGAACAAAATAATTGATACATTTTCTGATTGACTGAAATGGTTCCACAATAGAAAACAAAGAATAGCTTCTATATATTTTATACAACGGCCTCGGTTGCTTATTATCAATGTATGTGTATATAGTAGGTATATAGAACAGTATGAAAATTTTTCGTTGAAAAATACATCATTGATTATTTTCCTGTAGAATGAGATATGTGTATAAAAAAGGAGATAAAACATACAAATATAATATTATGTTATTATTGCATCTGCATAAGTGTATAAGATTTAGAAGGAACTGGTTAAAAACTTTTTGCAGTTTTAGAAAAATTCACGTGGAGGAATGTAGAGTTGTAGACGCTGTCGTAGGAATTTACACGTTTTTGTTTTGTTTCTAGTCGTAAAAGAAATCTCTACCATATGACATACGCTCTAGCCTCTAACTAACATCCCTTTTGAGAATTTACGACACACACACGCACATTGAGATAGGAAAGGAAAAGTTTATCTTCCTTGGGCCTTAAAGTGTGTACGTGTTTTGTTTATCATAGTACCGACAACATGAAATCAAGAAAGTGACTCCAAGTGTTTTAAATCATAAATATGAATAGAACAAAATTTCATCATGACTGTCAAACTAGTCATTCAAGGAATACACAGTAATAATAAATGACTCCTCTTCAACCGCTTTCCACAAAATTTCCCTCATTCAAATAATATAACAAGACTTGTATTATTAGTATTTAACTACTAAGTAGCTTTGAGTCAACATACCAGTGTTACATTCAATTTGAAAGGTTACAACGAATCTACAACTCGGTTGTTGTTGGAGATGGCCGAGGCCATACAAAATCATAGACCACAAAAACCTTTGCTTTAGAACTAAAAGTCGTGTTACAAATAAATTACATTGAACGTCATGATTTCTCCATCAAATACTTAACCTCCAAATTACATAATGTACACACACGCACGCAAGAATTCATACTCTTATATTACATACTAGGTATATATTAATAATAGTTTATGTATCAATAACACACGACAGTGGTTCAACCGCAATGAGATACAAGGAACTAGAAATGACAAGGGCTTGTGACATGATCAGTGTGGCAAAGAAAACAGAGTGCCTTGTTTTCTTTGACTATCTTCTTTACTAGGTATACATTGACTTAGGTATATTTAGGACTTTCATTAACTTAAATAATATTTGAGGGTGCTAATAATCATAATAATAATAATTAGCACACCGTCAAGTTAACTGACAACAGGGTAAAAAACAAGACAAATTGTCAAAATAAAGATTAATTAGGATTAACATGAAAAAATAGGCGCCGCCATGCATGTAGTAACCCTATGATCAATAAGCATCAGTTATAATAATATATATTTTATATAAGCACATCTACATATGACTGGGACGTTTCATTTGCTCCTCATTTTTTTGTTCACATTGCTATCATATATTTTAGCGTAGCAACATTATCCCAAAATATGTCACAATGTTCACATTATGATATATATCATAATGTATCCCAAAAGGTGTATCAATATATTTAAATATCGTCGTCTCTCCCCTAATGCACCACCTTAAGATCACTAGAGAATTAATACGAAAATGTATGATCCTCTTCACATGGCACCTTCGTCTTCAGATATTCAAAACTTTGAAAAAATTTTTGCTGTTGACTTTATAAATTTAACAAGTAATGATTTTTTGACATTAATCTTCAAGAGTTACGTTTTGAAATAAATACGACATTGATTCCTGAAAGTTGCCAAAAAATTAAAACATACAGCGCATTTAAGTATGCAAATGACTCTGTTAGTAATATTATATATACCTTATGATGAATACGTCGTATAGCTTCGGACAACAGAATACTGATGTCCACCGTTTTGATTTTGTGACACTGAATGAAAAAAACCAACATTATTTTAGTAGAAGCAAGGACTAAATGGTTAAAATTCACAAAAATAGTAAAGTTACTTACCTGAAGCTTTTGTAGATCATGAGGAACCGTGTTAGTTACCACAACTTCATCAATCGGAGAAGCTAAAACCAATGACATGTCAAGAAAAATCTTAGCGTGTGTGAAAATGTAATTTCAACAGTATTTTTAAATAGCATTCAAGTTTTAGATATTCTCACCATTCAGTAGTTTCGGAGCGTCGGCAGACAATAAACCATGAGTCGCTAAAATAGATCAAGAGAATCACTTTAGGAGAAAAATTATATCAAGACAATCGTGTCTTTGGAAATTCCAATTGCTTAAAATATAATCACAGAACACAATATTTGTATTTCAGATTCTTTTTATACAATGTAAAAGTCGTTCTAAACAATTGCGTCGACATACCCATTACGTATATTTTACATGCTCCCCTCTGGAATTTGTTTAAAAAATTAATCAAATTAGATTCCTAATACGGAGAAGTGTTTTTACATATTTCTTTAGTTTGTGAAATCTAGTTAAATCGATATATAAGTATAAACATGAAACTTTTCAGAAACCTCTTTCAGCACTTCTGCAATATACATAATACAAAAAAAGATGACTATTTAAATTTAAGTAGGATGTTAAGGAGAACTAATTTAATACATTTCCTCAAGCCTTGTAGACGTGGCCGGAGTACTAAATAAATCATAAAATGTTTAAAAATATAGCTACTTACCAGCTGCGGCAACAAAGGATGTTGCGTCATCGATCATGTCTTCCTGAAAATTACAAAAATTGACTCGAGTTTGTAGTCACATCTCGGACTGAATGAGAAAGAGTGGATGACTATGAAATTGCAGTATTTTGTGTATTGAAAATTTAATTACCACCATAATGGCTATTCTTCCTCCGACATCTCCAACAACTGAGAGTGGTGGTTTTTCTTTTGCTGGAGGCGTAGGAACTAAAAAATTGAAAGATAATCAACAAAATTAGACATACTGTTTGATAGGTGTGTATTATGACTCTGGAAGTCGTAGTTAAGTTAGATAAGACTAACCCCCCACTCCAACATCCATTATACGGCTTTTTGGAACATTTGGAGGTGAGTAACTGGAAAACAATTCAAATTTTCAAAGCATGAATAAGAGTTGACACGCGTGTTTTGTGATCATTTCTTTCAATTTGTAATAATGCTCAAATTAACAGGAGTGTGATGATTCACTGATGATTATCGTAATATATTGTGCATGTTGTGTGCTATGAAAGATTGAATTAAAGATTATTACCGGCCATCAACTGCATCGGTCTCACTCTCTTTTTCTTCTCCATGAATGACGGCTATTCCTAAACGGAGTGGTTCATAAATTAATATTAAAAAATCAGACCACAGCTATTCGTTTAAACTAGTTTATCTAGTTATAAATGTCTACAACTTTTCATCTTTAAATTTAATAATTAGAGGTAATGTGGAACTTCTCTACATTACCTACACGAAGTCTTTCAGCGTATGATGTTGCTTTTTTTGCTGAACCTGGGTTACGATTAGACATTTTTGATTATTATATATGTTTTACAATACGTAGAAGACACAGTCAAATTAAGTAAAATGTGGGTTTGAAAATATGGAGAACCTGGGTTACGAGCTACAATGACGGCATTTTTATAATCCGGAATACATTCCTGTATGTACTGAAGCAAAAAAGGTGAAGCTCTCAGATTATCTAAGCCCCCCAAACACAAAGTATTTGAACTTCAATTTTCCATCCCTTCACAACGTCTTTATACATAATGTTATTTGTTGGTGAGAATCACTCTAAGGTAACTCTAAGGTGCTATACGTACGTACCAATAGGGCAGTCAAAGAAACCTTGTATCTCTTTTTGATGAAGGTCCATAGCTTCAAAGAAATACGTACAAACATTAGGGCTTCGTATCGGCAGATAAATCAATAAGCTACTTGAGTATTTTAGAATGTAAATGTAAATTTACTTATCACATGAGTGAATCCAGCTTTGCATAACATTTTTGCAAGAAGCTTTGTGACTATACATCCTCGTTTACGCATTTTACCTGAGACAAATTAAAGAATACACATGTTATGATAAAATAAATCTCTTTTGATATGAATATCTTTGTTGTTTGTTATTTACATTGTTTGCTATAAGGAAGGTATGGAATCACTCCAACTATTTTTCTTGATGAGGAGGTCTAAGAATAAAATAAGAAACATATTTCATTAAACTTTTTACTTACTTAGATTGTACATTTGACATCAATGATACGAATTTATGTGGATTATTAACCTTGCAAGCATACGCCATTATAAGCATCTCCATAATGTTATTATTACAATCCCTGAGAAAAGAATAAGAAAAGAAGACATATCAATAAGTTTAGTATATATGTTGTATTAACTTAAAATGTTATGCAGTCGTGTGAAAATACACACGCGCGTAGCACAGGTAAAACTTTATTATGTCGATTAAGATCAATAAAGGACGGGTTTGCTCTGAATGTTGAGACTTACGTGGATCCTATTCGGAAATTTAAAAAAACGAAAAATTTTATAATTTTCATCAAAAATTTAACAGCCATTAATCTATAAAAATAATTAACAGACTAACCTGTTTGGATTATATAGACGTCCTTTGAACGTACAGAATCGCTGAAAGAGATACAAAATAATTGGATGAATGAACAGCATGTTAAATATTTTAAAGAATTTGTAGCAAAACTAAATCTGTTACCTGATTGCCACCATTGTTTCCCGATTAGATTTATGATGTACTTCAATTGCTATGTGGTAGAAAGTGGAAGAAATGTCGATTTAGTTATATTTAAATTACATTAAACGACGACACAAATAATCAATTATTAGTATATCGTTCACTAAAAGTTATTTATTACTAGTAGTATTTGATATCATTCAAATATTATTGTCGTAAATTTTCAACTCACCTCCGGATTTCATTCCTAGTCGACTGTTTTAAACAAGTCATAAATTATGATCAACAAATTATTTAAATGACAACTACCAGTTTTAAATACGTAATGTTTGTTTCCAATAAGAAATTGTCTATTTAATAGTGAACCCTTGCCTCATTATTAAATTTGACAGCTCGGGATGAGAATTTCCAGCCAAAATGACGATTGAATTGTCCATTTTTGATATTTCAAAACTTGATGACCCAATGAACTCACAGTGCATTTCAAATTGAACACACTGATTGTGTTTTGTGACTCACAAACTGTGAGGATCTCCAAATTATTTTCAGGACAATTTCCAGAAAAACACAAAATATCTGATAGTAAAAGCTGATTTCGAGACCCTTTGAAAATTCCTTTGCGCTACACATTGAGTAGACATGAAAAGTTTTCGATTAGTAGACAATTGTGGCATTTACAGTACAGGTTGTCTCATGTCTAATCGTCTCACAATTATGAATGATTTGTCTTAATCTTCTTACTTCTATTACATGCCTGATGTACTTACGTAGTCATATTTTTTCATGTTATCACTGCCAACTTACCAGTGCCAAACTAAATACATACTTGACCATTTTAAAAAATAAAAATCACGTTATTTATATCATGAGCTAATACTCGCAAATTGCGAATCGCAATTCACATTTTAAATGCACTGAATAAAGTCTGTATAATACATACACGAACGTTCGTGTAAGAAAGGAAGGAAATGAGAAATAAAAATTGGTTAATTATTTAAAATAATTTATAAAATAGGCTGGAGTGGTGATGTTATCCTAGCATAAAATTTCAGAAATCATTCGAAGCATTCACAAAAGTACATTACGTGTTTTCAGTGCATGTTGGACTCTTTGTGTATTTCTTTCCGGTATCATTTGACGCAAATAATTTTCAATCCATGTTTTATGAATTGGCTAAATTTGTATGGCAAATGTACTTATTGTGCATTACGCTCAAATTGAGCATTTACATCTGCAATAATTAAATGAGTCATGTTAGTACAAGTAATATCAGTATAGTCATTGTCACAATGGAATTCCATTCCATGATTCCCTTTCGTTACTTCTACTACTTTTGTACGAAAAATTCAGTTTTGTGTGGTACAGGTTCACAGTTCCATCCCAAATTCCCCTTGCCTTCCTAACCTTCAGTAAGTAACCAGAAAATCTCAAATTCAACAAGTCAAAGGTCAGTGTACAAAATTCAATTCAAGTAGAACATTTAGAAATGAATTAACACTTTGTAAGCAAAAATAATTATTATTTGTAGACGAAACATTTCTATGAAAGGTTCTTTTTGTGCAACAGTCTCTGACAGAATTACTAGTAAAGTCATCTTGGTGATTGTATTCCACGGATGAATAAGTAATCATCATTAATAAGAGTAGGGGGCATCATAATAATTTTAAATATAGCAATATTGCCAACTATTGAATAATCTTTCTGGTAGGGACACGTAGTGCATAACAATGACAGGATCGCTTTTTCATTGTTCAATCTATAACCTTCGCGTACTTACATACTACCATTTAAAAATAGTTGTATGATTTTCAATTAGAAATTCCTATGAAGAGAGAGAGAAAGAGAGAGGATGAATATTACATGATGATATATGTACCAGGGAAACCTACATGACTATGCAAAGGTTGATGGTGGTTGAAATAATGAAGAGTTTTAATACCCTCTCTCTCTCCACACACACACACAAACTAACCTGCACAAATACATAACAAAACTCAAATGAATAAGACCAAAGGCCTCACAAAATACTGTGTGTACACGTCAAATTTCTCCCTTATCAATCTCTGGTCTTTAACGTGTGCTCACAAGTAAAGTACTTAAACTCACTCACTTACTAGCATTATGACTCATAATTTATGAGTTACTGCGTTAGGTATTTGTTCGCATGAAACCCCGACTTACTTACCTGCTAGTATGCTATCACAACAATACTTTATGGTGTGTAAGTGAAGTTAGCGTGGAAGGGAATGATCAGAAGAATTTGATGGGGGGCCGAAAGTTGGTCGTCGTCACATAGGAAAACTTGAGTGTGGATTTACAAACCCCTGAAAATAAAAACCCATTCTTTCATTCCTTCCATTTGTGACAATGGGCCAACAACAACAACACAACAACATATGGCCAGTTCTCTTCTGTTCTCCGTCCTCCTGTCTTCTGACTCTTGATTTCATTGTCCATATACTATATCATCTTCTTCAACAGGCTATTTCTCGTAAACCAAAGAACATCTCCACAATCATCATACTATAGTTAGAGTAGATACTCAGGGGAAAAACTTTCAATATTTTCCAGTGTCTAAAATTAACTCCCCCTGGATATTACACACCTGTGTCTGTGTGTGTTCGTGTGTGAAGGGATTTTCCAAGAAATACATAGAGCCAGACTCTCACTGTACTTTAAAACAGGTTAGGTCAGTCTCATTTTTGTGTGAACTACAAAATACTTTACGTGTGTGTAAATTGAGAACTAGGGACTCTTCTGCTCATCATGTATACAAGGAAAATTAATATTATACTTTAACCACATACTGAATTACTTTTGTACACATAGAACTATTCTCGTCCAATGACTCAAACTGAAGGATTTTTATTGACAAATATTCTCATTGTTTGAACATGAGTCGTTGTGTCGTTAACGTTTTTAATATCAAGGGCACTATGAGATCATGACGGAAATCTAGACACAAGTTTTCCAGTCATAAATTAATTATTCTTATTTTTTGACACTTGTTTTAATCAATCCTACTCCAGTACTACATTCACGGGTATAATATAGTCGGAAGAATTGAGTTATTTTGACAGAAGTCATCATCATCGTCAAGAATCGAAAAGTGTTATGAATATAATATATATAGAACAGAGAGAATATAAAAAGAACAGTTTGTTAACTACTTATACATACTTGGAGTAGTTAGTCACAATTAGAGCGAAGCAGTCATAACATACATAGACTTGAATGTATCACCTCTTTAAAGAAATACCTTACCTACCCATCTACCTACCTATTATTATTAGATTTCTCTTATTTACCTTTCTAACGTAGAAATAAACGTCTCTATCTAATGTGCTAAAGGGAACTGGAAATTTATTATTATATTGTGGTGAGGATAGGTTTCCGTGTTGATACTTGATTATTATTATATTTCGTCATAGACAGTCAACATTCTATCATGTGTCTGTGTCTGTGTATTGTTTGTGCGTATTCGTTGAATTCATTTCCAAAGTTTACACACACAGCGTGACTTGTCCAGACTTCTGCAAAATATTATTTGTCAGTGTTTCCCTCGTCCCCAATTGATCTGTAATTCCTCGTAATTCTCTCTGTAACAGATGCTGTCATCAAAGTCAAGTTGTGGTCACCTTTGGGTGACAGTGGTCATTTTGTTGTGTCAAACCATTCTCATCCAAGCTGTTGGTGAAACATACAATGATCGATGTGATATTGGGACGACACAGGATCATAGGACGGTGGACACTTGTGACCGGGAAAAGTTTCTAGGTATGTTATACATGTATTGTCATATATGTATACATTTAGGTATTTGTGACATTTATTTTGTACTGTGACGATATCCTTCACGTGAAATTTAATCTCTCTCTCGACAGCTTGCAAGGAAGGACGTTGTTTGTGCCAAGACTTGGCGAATCAAATATGGACTTATAGAACTGTCAAAGTATCCTCCTCTTCCAGGTCAAAGAGGTCACCCAAAAAAGGTGGTGGTAAAAAAATTATAGCTGCTGCTGCGGCTGGTGCCGCGGGTGGGTATATAGCGAGTCATGCCATCCGAGGAAGTTCAGGAAGTAGTAGTTCAAAATCAAAAGAAAAAACTATGCATCTCTACGGATGTTATTCAAGAGTGAGCTTTTTGACACATTATGAGAGAGAATTTATTTTAGCATTACCTAGTAAATTAAATCTTTTACTTGTTTCTATCCGAAAGGTGAAAGGTCAGTGTGTACTGGACAGTTCACTAGTTGGTGGAGATGTCATTGTTGCCATCAACAAACAACCGGATAATCCAACAACGACAACTACAACTACTACTAGTAGTAGTTCGACAACAACAACTGTTACACCAGTGATTGGAAATTCGACAACGACGATTCCAGGAGCCCCAATAGCCTTGGCTCAAACAAGTCAGTACACTTATGATGTGACGAGGATTCCAAAATGTGTGGAACATGCAGAATGTACACCACCTCAGGTCAAGATTGTGGATGGGAAAGTAGTGTCTGACATTAGTCATGACCCAAGACTGGGTGTTTGTGCATGTAAAAAAGGTTACAAGGCGACGAGTGCGGACATTTGTGAAAAAAGTGGAGCTTTTAGATTTGATACTAGCCTTTTCCTCCTCCTCCTCCTTCCCATTTTAACAGGAAACTTGATCTCAAAATCCTTTCTTCTCTAATCCCAATTAAGATCCTTTTAAGGATGTATACAGATTATTGTATTATTTAATGATTGTGGTATTCTAAAATATTTACTACGAGAACATTGTACTTATTCATATTCAGTCCATACTAAATATACACATTCAATATTGTTAAAAAATTTTGCTCAAGGTAAATTTTACTATTACAACATGTAGTGTAATAGTATTTTTTATTATGATTGTTTTCCCCCACGTCTTCTATTGTCTTTCCAACATTGTTTAGTAAGATTAATATATATAAAAAATGTGTGTGCTTCCACTGTACTATGTACATGATACGATGTATTTTAGGAAGTGTAATGAACGGTCAAGACTTTTAATTAGGTATATGACATTACCTTTCTACATGCAAATTTTTTTTAGGAAAAAAGATTATGTATGACAGAAGAATGAAATGAATCTGTGTTATAACTCTTCACAAGTTACTTGTATTCATTTAATACTTAAATCGTTATTTGGCAACAGGTTATATCAACACAAGTACTATTTTCATATATATTAATATGTTGAACAAGTGAATGAGTAATGCATGTTTATGTTTTGCGTTTTATTTTGTTGACATTTTGAGAAAGAGAGTGCAATAAAAGTTGAGAGAGGTGAATGAACTGAACTATGAAAGTTGAAAAACAGTTTGATTCTTAATTGTCCATCCATTTCTACTAATACACTACATATTAATAAATATCTGAACGAGTGTAGGTGTCACAAATATTGTGAGTCACAGTAAAGTTGTCGAAATGGGGCGAGGAGATACAGTGGTCATAGGTTGGGCGTATTTTGGGAAAAATATTCTGGAGACAATGATCCTTTTTATATTTATTCCATGTCCCAATCAATGACTACATAATTGAGATACATAAATACATTTTGTAAGATAAATTACCTGTCTAGCTTCTTTGACCATTAAGATATACTTTTGTACAATTCGTATTCTGAAATAATGCCTTTTATATTAAAATGAAGACTTTGTAAATAAAAAGAGAGAGACCTGTATGTTAAAATTCGCTTAGAATAGTTGAGACAAAATATTATGACGTAAAATAAATGCAAAATTTTCATTTATTTAACTATATTTAATATAGTTGAAACCAGGATTGAAGCGGAAATGGGAAATAACTACATTGTATGTACATTATATAAAAGTCATCTAAAAATTAATTGTTTGAACACTCATAAAAAAGTACTAATTAGGATAGCTGAAAGATTAACTAATTGGATGAGGAAAAATAAAAGGAAAAACTAATAAAGATATCAAAGTGACAGTACTGGCGAAGTAATGGCTGGCTGTACTACATTGCCCAAAAACGTCTTCCTCGTAATTCTTGTTACATTCACACCGACCGGAAGTTGCTCCCTTGACCTTTGAGAAGCAGTAGGCATTGTCAACACAAGGCTGTACTCTTTTAGATGTCAATTCACAAGATCCTCTGACAGTGATCTGACATGTGTTAGACTTGGCATTAAAATATCCAACTGCGCTACATTTACAAATCCCACCTAGTAAGTAAAAGGATTAAACTTGGATTAAACTTGTGCACACATTAAAATAAAATAATGGAATGGAAAAATTGCACTAGTAAGTACCTCGACAAGCTTGAAATGTTTTGTCGGGAAAACAATCTCGGTCCGAAGTGCACGAGTTACTGCTCACCACAACAATGACACTGGACAGGGCACACAATAGTAGAAATGGTGAACGAATCCGGACCATCATTTAATGTGAACACACTTCCCTGACAATTATTTCAAACAATGTTACAATTTTATGCATGGACTCTGTGACTCACATGGGTATAGTACTTACTTAAATATGTATAAAGAAAGTAGAATTAGAAATGTTACCTTTGAGAGTAAATTCCTGTCAATCTTTCAGTCGAGTTTGAATAGGAAACAGTGTGACGTAAATACACTGAAATTGGGGACGAAGATGGGCGTCAGATTTTGTGCTTGGACTTTCGAGAGAATCTGTTTTGTGTACGTCTTAAAACAAATGACTAATAGAATGATTATATTACATATGCATTTACACCACCAATATCTCAAAGACAGACAGAGGTCCAACTGCTCAGCCTTGTAAAGAAGCAACATAACCAGTACAAGTAATACATGACAAAAAATGAGCACAAACACACACACACATTTGTGTATTGTCATCTGTGTTGGGCTTCAGCGAATCCTCGTCATACATGACGAGGAGCGCAATGATGAACTTGAAAGCTGCAATCTCTGCAACAGAGTGGTCGATTGTAGGGAAGAGACGTAGATACTTTATCCCATACGGCTTATCTTATACATTTTAGAAGTTGCCATTTATATTTCTTTATTTATATATTTATTAATAGTATAATAAAATAATATACTTATAAGTATTAATATTTTTATTTATATTTGTGTGACAGTTGAAAAAACCTTACATACAGAAGTAAGAATTTACTTTGAACTATCCTTATGAGATTCCAGCTTTTTGAAATATTTTCTCGTAGAGAAAGAAAATGCAATAAGTAGTTTCAAGGATATTTGAACACAAGTACATGTGGACAAGTCCATATTCTCTGCTTTATTCCATATAAGAAGTTTTTGGCCAAGTATGGCACAAAATAAAAATTTTAAATGCAAAATAATGAACTTTGAATAACTTTGTATATAATAATATATGTATAGTCCTATACGATCATATCATAAGATGGAAAATGAGAACAAGAATGCAATCCACTAACGATGATGACTTTCAGGCAGTCCTGTCAAGCCACTCAAAAATGGATTTTAAAGAGTCTGAATCTTGGTTGCCTGTACCCTCAGCAAATTCCACTTTCAATGGTAGTAGTTGATCAAAATCAAAATCCTTATCAGGTCGACCAAGTCCTTTGTTCAACTGGGTATTTCCTTCAGTCGTCTGTAAACTTGCTGATTTTGTTAATCTCAATGTGGTGCTGATGGAATCATAAAAAGAAGCATTACATTAATCGACCACTAAATGACAAATAGTTATATGTATAAGTATAGGTGAAGAAACTTTTATGATGAATTTATTGTAGCTTACATTTCTCGTTCCAAAGCTGTGCGAATAACTCGAATTCCCTTCGCGGTGGGTAAATCTTGTTTATTGGCAAATATCAGTAGATTAGGTCGGACGGATGAGACTAGAGGATCCGTAAGAACCTATCAAAGACAAAGTAATACATAATTATCTTTTTTTAAAAATACAAACAATACAAATGAGAATATAGGTAATAATAGGTGGAAAAAATTTACTTTACTCCGCAACTTCAGATTTGAACGCCCTTAAGTGGGAATGTTCATTTAGTGTAAACTAATTGTTTGCAAAAGAAATTA